>JAAVTI010000382.1:0-93688 GCA_011947335.1 Phytophthora constricta
ACCCATGCGCTCAGTTACCGGAATTAATACATGACTGAAGGCTATCCTTCAACTGGGGCCCAATTTGGTTGAATCATTTGCACTCAAAACTCACTCACCTGTCTGACAATCAATCCCTGGGTATCATGAAGCCTGTGCTGCTGGCGGCGTTGGCCGCGTGCTTGTTGACGCTTCTGCTACTGTCAACTGGCGGAGCGAACGCGTGGGAGGGAGACGACGAGGCGGACGAGGTGGAGGAGGAGGACGACGACGGCTTCGACTTCGTCTCCAGCAATGTAGGACCCTGTCAAAGCTTGTAAACCGGTTGTTCTACCAGCTTAATAAAATAAATCTGTGGCTGTGTTTGCTGTAGCTGGACTTTGTGAAGAGCGACGACCTGGTGGAAGTGCAGTGCGATGGACAGGAGTGTGCGACCAGAGCGACGGACGCGAGCGGCGGCGTTCCGTCGGTGTGGGCTCGAGGCCTTGTGACGACCAAACCCAAGCCCAAGCTCATCTTGCAGGAGCACGCCCAGTCCGGGACTAGTCTGGACAGGCAATTTGCAGGAGAGACGCTGGGCTACGTGACCCCGTGGAACAACCGCGGCTACGACTGGGCCAAGCAGTTCCGAGCCAAGTTCACGTACATCTCGCCCGTGTGGCTGCAAATTCGTGAAGACCCCGACAAGGTGCCGATCGTAACTGGAACGCACGACATTGACGAGCAGTGGGTGCAGGATGTGAAGCACGGCGTCGGTGTGGAGGAAGACAGTGGAGTGGGTCCGGCTGTAGTGCCTCGGGTCGTCTACGAGCGCAACCGCCTCAGCTCGGATGACATTCCGGTGATTATCAAGGAGATGCTGGATTTGGTAGAAAGGCACAACTTCGATGGCATGGTGTTCGAGATACCGGTGATGGCGGGTACAGTAGACATGCTCACCCAAATGGGTCGTGCTTTCCAAGCGGCGAAAAAGTTGCTGATCTTGGTCCTTTCAAAAGTTCCCAAGATGTAAGCCTTGCTTTAGAAGGGAAGGCTGGGTGGGTCTTCGGTCCTGGCTTCGTGGCTGATGTGTCGTTGCTGTGGCTGTATTTATAATTGGGCAGGGTGAGTTGCCTGTGACGCACGAGATTTTTGCTGAGCTGGCGCCCGTAGTGCACCGCTTTTCAATGAACGCGTACGACTTCAGTGCACCTGGGCCAAACGCCCCATACCCCTGGCTAAAGGCAACTCTGGAGAAGATACTGCCACAGGAGCGAGAGAGAAGATATTGCTGGGGATCCCATTCTACGGTTACGATAACAGCGGTAGGTGATTACTAGGAATACGCTTGTGGTATGTGGATGTATCGCGGCAGGCTGACGCCCTTTGTTTATGTCTTCCAGATGCTATCACTGGAGGATCTTACATCCAATCGCTCAAAGAAAACGACGTCGCGAAGATTCGATGGGACGCAACAGCTCATGTACGGATGGATGTCTTTGTGTATCGTGCTAAGATGCAGGCATAACCGACGTTATTACGTTTGGACAGGAATGTCAGCATGTGTACACTTCTGAGAGGACGGGAAGTCATCACGTGGTTTTCTACCCGTGCCTGCAGTTCCTGCAGGACCGTTTCTCTCTACCAGGAGTTTGGTGTCGGTGCTGTAATTTGGGAGCTCGGACAAGGTACATATCGTGGACCATTATTGCAGCGTGATCAAGTGACTGATGATATAAACTGCTGCTTGCTTGTGTGTTGATTTTCAGGCCTCGACTTTTTTACGATCTCCTTTAACCAGCCTAGTGTGGGAATGGCGACGCAACGCGGTCGAACGATAACTACTCTCGAGGAGTTTATCCGATCTGCTGTAGTAACAAGATTGCACATCCATTCATAAAACCGATTTAGCGTTTAATCAGGTGATCTACGCTTCGCCGTGGAATTCAATCGAATACATCTTACGGAACTACCCCGGATGCACGATTGGAAGTGTCCACAACTTCTGATGCCCCACTCGTATTTTCAGGCGTTGAGTTTGTGCTTGCATCAATAGACGTGGTAGCAGCACGAGCAACAGATGTGACGCCAACCCCAGCTCCTCCTTTTCGACTCTCGTCGACAAAATCCTTGAGTACCTTGCGCACATCAGCTAACGAGTCTACTGCAAACGAGCACTCGTGACGCCCTCCACTGTGCTGAACGTCTGGCCCAACGACAACTGCAAATATTGACACATCTTCCGCCAGCCGCACAGGTACTTTCTGCAATCGACTAAAGGCGACCCTGTTGTCATCATCGACAAAGTTGCCCACGTCTAGTTCTTCATCATCGTCAGTAGTGTAGTCGTCGTGTCCACGCACAGCGGCTGCGGCTGCCCCAATCATTTTTCATTTTGGCCATGCTTCTTCACCCCACCCTTTGATTTTTGCAGGCTCCACTTCATCTGTTTCTTCATTACCACCTCTAGGCCGCGGCATGCGGGGCTTCGCTTTGGAAACGTGCGCAGCGGATGGGACTGGCAGCGCGTGCAGCTGCACCTGCGGGGAAGCACCCACAGCAATGGAATTCCGACGAATACGCTCGTTTTCAGCTTGCTCCTCTTTTCGTTTTCGCTCATCGTGACGCTCATTCGACTCGGCCACCAAGGCGTGCATTGTCTGGAACATCTGATCGTCTGTGACGTCATCGCACACGCACAGAACAAAGTCGACCTCTTGTTCTTTTTTCTTAGCGATCTGCTCCGGCAGCGATAGATGCTTAAGAATACCTTCAAGAACTCGCGTCTTCGTGCATCCTTCATGCTCCACACTGACAGACATGTGGCCCTGGTACACTTCCAGTGCCGTGCCGATAAGTTGGCGCTCTAAAATAATCTGTAGATCCTTAGCCTGCCAACTGCCAAAGTGTGGGTCTGCGTCACCGTAGTGCCACGTTAGTGAGCTCTCCTTGTCTTCAATATAGCTTCCTGGCGTTCTATCGGTAAACATCAGCATCGTTGGTAGCACCAAATCCTTCCACGACATGTCATCACCACCGAATGAATCGTCTGTCTGAGCGACACTTTCAGCACCTCCACCAGTTATATCACCATTCTCGCTCGATGCTGACACGGAAGCATGCTGGGAATAGGTTGGTAAGCTGCCCATACTCATATGCATCATACTGTGTGCATCGCTTGAATAGGATGCATCTAAGCTCCCGCCACCGCCACTGCCCACGCCGACGGCCGTTGCGGTAGTGCTTGCCCCTGATCGTGCCGTGGCCACATCGTACTGAAACTTGCTCATGGTCTTCCACTGCTCGCGTGTGTTACTTAAATTCATACGATAGAAGAAACCATCCTCTGCTGCAACGCCGACACGCACACCGTTTAGCCACGTCTCGAGAAATTTACGTTCACGACCACTCAAAATAAATACTGTGTTCCGCTCATCGGCACTAAGCGCATCGAGAAGTGACTTGAAATTGGGACCCACAGCTGCAAGTGGAAGCAGAGAATGCTGAGGCGTCAACGTCCGGTCATAATCCAATATAATCACGCGATTCTGCGCACCACGGTACGCCTGTACGATGGCCTTCTTATCCAACTTAGGCAGTTGTGTGGACGATTTGCGATTTTTCTCAACAGCTTCGCCCAACTCTTCCAGGAATTGTTCGCCCCAAGCTGTGGCGGTGTTAGAGGAAACGTAACGATACAACTTTTGCTGCCGAATTTCGCGCTCTGTACGGCACATGCTCAGCGCCTGGTGAATGCTTAATGCCACGTCCTCGGTATTCCACGGATTGATAACGATTGCACCACTTAACGATTGCGAACATCCTGCAAATTCACTTACCACCAGAACGCCCGGCCCACCATCTTCACCTTCCCAATCTGTCAGCATAGAGGCAGACGATCGTCGCGGGGAGGAAATAGGCGACAGCATCCCAGATCGCGAGACGTTCTCTCCGTTTAAGCCTCCTGGCTTGTCGGACGCGTTGCCCAAGGATCCAAAGTCAGGAACGAGATGAGGTGCGATATTTCCAATATCACTACTGCTGAGTCCTCTTGAAGCTACACGGACAGCTTTCTTACGTTCATCCTTACTGCGCATGAAGTGCTGCTGGCAGACAATAAATTCATGAGACACCAAATTCATTCCATCTCGTGTAGAAGTCACCAGACACACATCCGCAAGATCGTAAAGCGCACAGAGCTCTTCGTGCGGTGTTACTCGTTGCTGGATGAAGTGAATTGGTGCGTAGTCCAGTGTCCCAAAAACACCGTTAATGCGTCCCACGAGCTGATTCACTTGAGTCACGATATTGTGGTAACTTTGGGAACTCATTTCAAGTTGATGGCAGGCGTCATACCCGACGTTGCTACCTTTGCCAACTGCTATTGGACTGGCTGCACTTGGTGGTGACTCGGACAAGGATCCCTGAATGGGACTGTCGCTGCCGTTCGTACTACATTGGCTCACAATCGGATACGACGAGGACCGAGGAAGTACACCGCTGTTGTTGTCTGTCGCCGCACTACTGGCACTGGTTCGCCGAGAGCTGTCTCCTGTTCCACCACTTGCGCTGGTGGATTTCGTCTCGACCACACCTGAACGCGATGAAATGCCGATTTGTACTAAAACAACATTGTGCTGCCACTCTGGAAACCGATTCAATAGCATCTCCATCGCCAACATCTTGTGAGGTATTCCTTTGATGTTGTCGAGTCTGTCGATGCCCAGAATGATACGCTTTCCACCAAACTTGTCATGCAACTCGTTAACTCGATCCAGTGTCGCTGGACTGGACGCGGCTCGAGCAAATGGCTCTACGCTGATACCAATAGGAAATACACCAATGGACGTAAAGTGATCACGATCAGCGAATGTACTGCGTACTCCCCTGTGCGAGCACTCTACTCCCAACAGGCGATGGCATGTAGACAGAAAATGGCGTTCGTAGTCAAATGTTTGAAAGCCAAGCAGGTCTGCCTGCAGCACACCCGTCAGAAGCTGGGATCTCACGGGAGCCGGCAATACACATCTGATGCTGGAAACGGTGTGTGCAAGAACCACCCAATCCGACACAATGGGATACGCTGGCGCAGCAGCGACGGCAGCAGCATGACATGGTAATCATGCACCCAGACCACATCTCCTTCGTTATAGATCTCAGCAATGGTATCAGCGAAGCTCTCATTCGCCGACTCGTAGGCTCGCCAATCCTGCTTGTTAAACCTCTTGGTCGAATGAAAGTTCGAGTTGCCACCTGTGAACGTGAACGCCACGGGTTCCGACACGTAATGAAACAGCGACCAGAGCACTTCCGACGAGAAGCCAGTGTGTCTCGAGGCCACCTCCGACGATAGAAACACCGGCAGGCAGTTGTGCTGCACCAGAAGCCGACGAACGGCCTCGTGCTCGCTCTTGGGGATGTGTTGGCCCACCCAGCCCACCCACAAAAGTTCATCTCGGCGCGCACGCCCGTCAGGCACATGAGCTTGTCCAGCCCGCCCGTGGTCTTGGTGGCCTTCCAGCGGCCCGTTTGCGGCTGGCGCTCCAGCAGCACCGGCAAGTTGTTGGACACGACAATGAGCTGGTTCCCGGGCGCACCCGCCGCCTTCTGCGCGCCCGTCGCCTCCTCGTCACTGCTGTCCTCCTCAGCGCGCAGCTGCATGAGCTGCAGTTGCAGCTCCTGAATGTTGGCCAGAAGCTCCTGCTCCTCCAGGAGAGCGTGTCCAGGCGGCTGAGCTCGAAGTCCGTGGCGGCGCGCTGCGAGACGAAGAAGTCGTTGCGGGGCGACAGGGCGCCGCTGCCTGGCGGCAGTGCGGCCGGAGACACGTGCAGCGCGGTGGGGCCCTGGGACGCGGCGACCTCCTCCCCCATAACACTTGAGCTCTACGCGGCGAATTGAGGAATGAAGGCACTTCAACGCGTTGGGTGCGGGTCGATAGTCTGGACAAGTCAAGACGCATCCGACAGTTGGGGGTACTCGACGCGTAACTGGAGGGTACCCTGGTTACAGGACTGGTTACATGTTGAAGCGAAAACGTGTGGACAACATGTTTTGCTCTACAGTATTCCGTACTACACATTTCTTATGCCTGCAGTTGAAGCTCGACAGAACTCACGACCGAAGCTCGGCGCTCCTCGCTGTCGGCGACGACCTCCTCCTCGCTTTTGGACTGACACCACGAGTGGACCGCGAACGCCATGAGATACAACACCAAGGCTCCGTAGAACACAGTCACGACCCCACGATGGTCCAGCCCTTGGTCGACAGCGTGAATGTCTGCTGGAGAGTCTTGAAGACCAGCGTGTAGTTCACGGCGAACAGCGCAAGAGTGATCATGACCAGCATCACGACGACCCAACGCTTGTAAACGAACGCCTCGCCCATCAACCTTTTGTTAGTCGTGAATGTCAGCAAAGGGATCAACGCGAACGGCAGCTGGATACTTTGCATCACGTTGATCATCTCGCTCACGATATCACTGTGGAACCCACCGTACTCGGTAAACAGCGCCACCACCAGTGCCGGACCAAGTGCGATCGTCCGTGTGATGGCTACACGCTTCCACGCTGCGATACGAAGGTCTAAAAACCCTCCATGACGAACTGACCAGCGTACGTTCCAGTCATCGTCGACGCCTGACCTGAAGCGACCAAACCAACAGCCCAGATGATCTTGGCGTAGTGACCGAGGAGCTGCTCACTGCTTCACCTGCATCCTTGAGTCCGACCTGCTGGCAGTATCCCGCGACGTACTTTGTCGTATAGCACTGCGCACAAGATGCGGCTACTGCGCCATTTTCGACGGCACACGTAAGCCCTCCGGTGGCGCTGTAGATGTCGTTTGAAGATACCAGCGCTGCAGCGGCAGGGATACAGGCAGTTTGAATGCCTGCGCTGTAGACATCGGTGGACGGATCGGCACTTAGGTTGTCGCACTGCTGACTGTAAAATGAGCTGGCAAATGCTGAGATCACAAACATGTTGATGAGAAAGCTCACGAACAGCGCCAAAAGTGCCTCAAGACCAAAGTAGAAGTTGGCCTCTTTGACTTTTCCGGCAGCGCGACGTGAGTGGATACTCCTCGACTGGACGAGCGCAGAGTGCAGATAGACGTTATGTGGCATGATGATGGATCCGAGCATGCCAACGGCTTGCATGACGTTTTGGCTGTCGATGCGAGGCTCGGCAATCCCCCTGGTGATCTCGGCGCCGTCAGGTTTGCTCACGGTGAAGTCAACAAAGAAGCACGCGCACATGATACCGATGAGCCCCATGAAAAATGTCTCGAGATACCGATTACTCTTGTTGTCTCCTCGTCTGTCGATCGCCAGGAACGTGAACGTGTCCAAGGCAGTGATCAAGCAGCCGATCCACAACGGAAGTCCGAATAGCACTTGGAGCGCGATGGCCGTACCCAGTACCTCTTGGATATCGCAGCCGATGATCACGAGCTCCATCATGATCCACACGGCGTACGTCACGGGTCGAGGGTATTCCGCTCGACAGATCTCGGCCAGGTGGCGTCCCGTGCAGGAGCCGAGTCTGGCAGCCAGAATCTGGTACAGTCCGCCGAGAGCTGTGCTCCAGAACGTGACGTAGAGCAGCTCGTAGCGCGAGTAGGCGCCGCTCTGCAGATCTGCCTCGAGGTTTCCCGGGTCCAGGTAGGCCATGCTCATGAGCCAGCCGGGGCCAACGAAGGACCAGAACTTGCCCCACGAGAATGGCGGGCGCTGCGGCGTCATGTGAATGTCGCCGTCGATCTCCGACAGACGCGAGTAGGACGCGCTGAGCGTGGCGACGCTGCTCGCGCGAGGAGTCTCTTCCGCTGGGCTTGGCATCTTTGTGTTTGTCAACTGACACGTTGCGTCTACTGGATGACGACGGTAACTGGAGCTTCGGAGTCGTGAGACAGGGACGCTCTCATTGAAATGGGTATGTTCGTGGACTTATATAGGAATCCAGATCCCGAGCCCCACCCCATGTTTCGACTACCATGAAGCGGTTTATGCGAATCTTCAGCTCCGATTTATGTCCCTCTCACCCCGAATTAATATCGTCCAGTGAGCTAGCGCCATGTGCTGGCCAATCGCGTCAGCACTGCTTCAGGATAGACATGATAGGACGAAATTTCGTCCACAGGAACGACCGCTATTAAACGCTCATGGCGGATGATCACCTCGAAGACAGTCGCGTCGACGCTGGAGGCGACGCCGGCAGCTCCGTCGACCATCATGCCGCGTCATTGACCGTGTCGGTTGTCGCATCCTCTCCGTCTGAAACCAGCGTGCCCAGTCTGTTGGACTCGCGGACACTGGCGCCTGCCGCTGGGACTTCGGTGGACGACGAAGAAGCGGCACCCCGGTACTTGACTAGGGAGAGCGGGGCCCCGGCGTCCTCGTTGACGTTCAACGAGGCGTTCGCACAGCTGAGGAAGACGTCGTCGTACGTGGCTCCACCGCCGGAATCTGCGCAGCCGCCCACAGCGCCCGTGCGAGACGCAGCCGCCACCGTCTACGTGAATAGGCGGCAGAAGGGCAACCCGATGCTCACGGCCGTGCGCAACGTGGGGCTGGAGTTCCGAGATGGACTGGTGCCGGACTACGTGATGGGGGAGGCATCGTCCTGCTGCGTGCTGTTCCTGAGCGTGCGGTACCATCTTCTGCACAACAACTACCTGGACGAGCGCGTGCAGAGCGTGCGCAAGGACGACCCCACGCGCTACCGCACCAAGCTGGTCTTGTGCTTCGTGGACGTGGATGACAACGAGGTGGCGCTGCGGGAGATCAACCGCGTCGCGCTGTTGAGTGACTTTACGCTGGTGCTTGCGTGGAGCTGGCTGGAGGCTGCACGGTATTTGGAGACGTTCAAGGCCTACGAGAACAAGTCGGCCACGATCATCAAGGAGAAGGTGGAGGCCGAGTTTCTGCCCAAGGCCAATGATGTTCTTACGTCCATCCGATCCGTCAATAAGACAGATGTGGTTACACTGTTGTCCACGTTTGGCACAGTCAAGGGACTTATGAACGCCTCCATGGAAGAGCTGTCGCTCTGCCCTGGCGTCGGTGCCAAGAAGGTGCGCCAACTGCTGGAAACCTTTCAGGAGCCCTTCACCAAGCAATAGTGTTATTTTGGCGAGCACCTTGCAGCAGTGGATAGCCCAAGTATTTAAACAAAAGTTGGGGCTCGATGAGAAACACTCCACAATGGTAACAAGAAAAAGTTGGCGCTCCCCCAAAAACAATCGACGCCAGCCCAACAGCACTGACATGAACGTACTTCGCCATCCTCTTCAACCAAAACTTAGTAGTACTCAATCGTACCCCCGTGCCCGTTGGCCCTCTCCGTGGACGCTGATGCATGACTCAAACATCCTTACGACATTCACTACAGCCAAATCACCATCCAGACATTCGGCACAAGACGAACACAAAATGTAAGAAACCGCGCTACTTTCTTAGGAGCAGCGAGTGCCCCGCCAGTGAGGTTCGTGGTGAGGCTACAATAGTACTAATGCATAAAATTCTTACGCGCGGGGTGAAGCGTTGCTGTTTATCTGCTGGTTGCTCACCTCAGCAGTGAAGCCGACCGCTTCGATAGCGGCCAAGAGGTCGCTGTACTGTGCCGAGCCCGACACGTAAGCAGCACGCTCGTCAAATTCCACAATTACATCCGTCACACCCGGGGTGGTTTTCAGAGCATTCTCCACAGTGGTGCCGCAGTTCTTCATGCACGACATGCCCTCGACCTGGATGCGCACAGTGGACGGGTCCGTAAATCGCCACGAACCACGCTCCTCCGTGATGTCCATGTCCAAGTTTTTAAACAGAAGGAAGCCGGCACCAAAGCCCGCAATGAGCGCCACAAACAAACCAGTCTCGTAAGTCATGACGACGAGCATGGCAAAATACGCGATGGTCATCTGGATCATGTACAGCACCGCGAGCGCCAGTTTACATTGCACCTTGTGGAATTTGTCATGAGGGCGGAGCTTCCGTGCCTGCAACAACCGTCGTCGCACCACCTCACGTCCCTTTACCAGCGACTCGTTCAGCAGCGCGATGAGGAAGCACCCAATGAAGCCGAAAGCGTACTTAACAGCACTGTTGAGCACCCACGGCTGGAAAAGCAGCATCACGCACGACCCGTTAATGGACGTCTGGAAGCCGTTGAACATGACCGATCCTTGGCCTGTGCAGAAGCTCGAGCTATCTGATGTCGTATCCGAGTCAGTGGTGGCGCTACTGGTTGACGCCGCCGAGGTCGTGCCGCTGCTGCTCGCAGACGAATAGTCCGCCACGAAACTTTGTGCCCCAGGGCTCAGTGTGGTAATATTGGTAGCGTCCGAGCACGTAGCTCCCGCACAAATCACGTCGTCGACCAAGTACCGCACCTCGGTGTTGACACTGGCGAGGTACGCATTCTTATTGTCCTGCGACGCAAAGTAAATCTTCTGGCCTTGGTTCAGACACACGTACACGTAGTTGTCGGTCGTGACGGCGTCTCCAGTCACGGGGTCATTGATCCCGTCCGAGCACTCAGCACAGGAATTCTTACACTCCGCGTAGGCGTCGGAATCCGTCTGGTTGACGATGTACTCGGCCATGTTGGCAGCCAGGTAGGCCGTGTCCGTGACGTCAAAGTCGTAGGACGAGAAGGCGCGCGCCGCCATGCCGCACGAGTAGATTTTCTGACCGTTGGCCATCGTCACGTAGTTCTCGTTGTCGTAGCTGTTGTCGAGCGTAGACATGCCGCACACGGGACACACGTAGTCGGTGGAGCTCACGTCGGAGGACGCCAGGCCGCGGTGCGTCTGCATGGCGTGCATGTCGTGGATCTGGTGCAACTCGTGGTGATGGGCGTGCGCCGTCGCCGAAGCCAGCAGCAGCGAGGAGAAGGCCGCGGCCGTCGCCCACAGACGCAGAGAGCTCCACATGGTTAGCGGAGAAAGCAGGAATGAGGCTTACGGTGGAGGCTCGGAGCCAGAGGCCGGGGGCGAGACGGGGCGTTCTGCTGTATGAGCCGCCGTATGGAATTCAACAATAGCCAGGAGCAGCTGGCAGGTGTTGACCAAAGCGTGAAATTGCTGGGTCACCGACTCGAAGATGGAGTTGAGCAACTTGAAGGCGAAGCTGCTTCCTCGGGAAGTGAGTGGCGGCGACGGCGACTGCGAGAATGACAGGTTACGCAATCGATCGCCTGAAGCAATTCGCTTCCGATGTACACGCGCCTCTCGCCCATATTGTTGACTGGCGGTGCAGTTGCGCCGATTCCTGCCGCTCGTGCACATGTATTGTTGATAGAACCGCAATATTCGCAGTGGCGAACATGGCGACGGCGTAATGGCGCTACAGGCCGCCGTCGCCAGTTACGTCCTGGCGATTGAATCCACTGAGAGTCCTTGTGGATTCTAGTCTAGGATGCAACACACCACCTGACGTCCGAGCCCAACCACGCGTTCCAGACTTCGCGTCCGATCATCGAAGATCAATGATTCCGTTTTGTAATATTTCGGTTACCCATCCGTATTGTTGAACTGAACCGAACATTTGGTTCGGTCTCTTTCAGCCGCAGTCTGCCACTTTGTTATCAGCGCGCAGAATGGCGAGAAGTACTCGCGTGCTGCCGCTCGTGGCGCTGCTGCTGGTGCTGGTGCTGCTCCTGGTGGACGCCGACCAGAACCTGCGCAAGACGACGTGCCCGCTGTGCAACATGGACGTCAAGGCGAGCATCAACGCCTCCATCCTGGGCGACCAGCACGTTTACGCCTGCGAGATGGCGGGCCACATCGACTCGCTGCAGAACGACCCGGTACGAACTGCTTTCGTGAACGTGCAATGCGGTGGATTTGCATGGTCTAACGGCATTGCATTGTGTGTGAATGTCTGACAGGCTGCCAATCTCGGCGATCCCGTGGCTACCGACATCACCACGGACGAGATCTACAAGGACGCCACGGAACTCAAGTGCCCCGTGTGCGGCAAAGGCTACGACCAGCTCACGCACGCCGTCCCCTGGATCTCCAAGGGCGCCCAGAAGATCTACACGTGCTCGGAGGAGCATGCTCAGACGGTGTTTGACAACCCCACGGCGTACGTCGCGGCACAGACCTCGTCGGACGACTTCTGCTACTCCGGCGCGGCGGCCAGCCCTACTGGGTCGGTCATGTTCAACGGTTTCCAGTTGGCTATTGGCGGCGATGCTACCTGTCTGCTGCTGCTCTTCCAGCCGTGGGTGCTGTCGTCGGCAGTCAAGTACGCCTTCGCGTTCCTGGGCGTCGTGCTGCTGGCCATGTCGCTCGAGGGCTTCGGCGAGCTGCGCGACCACGTGCAAAAGCTGTTTTATCGAGACTATGGCGTGGTTTCCAGCCAGGCTGACTACATGTCCCTGGCCACGCCGCAGGTCAGCAGCGGCAGCGGCGGAAACACGACCAGCCATGACTCGTTCGTGCCCAAGCCTGGCCGTGTGCCGAACGCGCCAAGGCTCAGCGTTATCCGTCGTCTGCCGTTCTGGTGCAAGCTGGTGCTGGCGGTGCTGTACATGATTAACCTGTGTCTGGCCTACTGGATCATGTTGATCATCATGACGTTCGAGACGCTCATGTTCGTGGCCGTGATCATCGGTCTGGGGCTGGGCTTCGCTGTGTTCAAGGACACGGATGCCGAAGAACTCGGAGGCAGTGTAGACCCTTGCTGCTCTACTTAAGAAAATGCAGCTATCAATCCATTTTCAAACATTAGCAGTCGAACACCGGCATTGCCCTCAGGCTGAGGGTCTCAACCACAAGTAACTCGCAAGAGGTACCGACACAAAGAGACGCTATTTGGCACCATCTTTCCTACGTACTTACTTCGACTTTTTGCCAGCAAGTCGCACATCAAAATCGGCTCAGCCTCGACGTCAAGATCCTCGTGTCCGCCATGTACGGCACCGTGAGCTCCAGCGCCAGTGCCAGCAGCTCCCGTGAGGAGCTGGTGCCCCCGCCGTCCACACCGTCGCCCTTTCGCTACCAGGTGCAGGCCGGAGACTCGCTGGCCAGCGTGGCGCAGCAGACGCAGACCACCGAGGCGGCGCTGCTGGCGCTCAACCCGCTGCTGGGTCGCAAGAAGAAGCACGTGAAGCTCTACCCGGGCCAGCAGCTCGTCGTGGAGGAGGCGCGCGCCGTGTCGCTGCCGCCGCCGCCCGAGTGCATCGACAACGGCTGGGGGCAGATGCACCTGGTGCGCTCCGGGGAGACGCTGCGGGGCATCGCGGCGCTCTACAACACGACTGAGGAGATCCTGCGGCAGGACAACCGCCGCTACTTCCCCACGGGCGAGAGGAGCCTCCTGTGTCCAGGCCAGCTGCTGCACATCCGGCTCATGAACACGGGGAGATGGAGAAGGACGAGCCGGCTGCAGACGCAGACGCCAAGGCCTCGGCGCTCAATTCCCAGGGACAAGAGGAAGCTACGTACACGGGGACGTCCGCGGCGTTTGCGCGGTACAAAACCCACTTGGTCACTCCGACCGACACGTTCGAGTCCATCTGCAAGCAGTACAGCATTCCCTACTCGCACTTCTTGCAAATCAACCGGGGCCGGTACCCTGTGGGCAAACGGGCTGAGCTTGAGCCTGGAGAGCGTGTCATTGTGCCGGACCTCTTGGCGGCGCAGCAAGCAGCTAGTCGACGCAATATCGCCGAGGTGAAACTCACCAAGCAGATTCATATCGTCGAACCAGGGAGACGCCGGAAGAACTCGCGGAACGCTACGGTATGACGTACGACGAAATGCGCGAGTACAACCGCGCCTACTTCCCCAAGGGATACCGAGGCGAGATTCGGCCTGGCTACAAGCTGGTGGTTAAGCGATCAACGGCCACCGAGTCGCCGCGGCAGCCGAACCACGAAGAGTACCGGGATCTCGACGCAACTTTAACTGCATGATCGATCGGTACCCGCCTGCATCCACTGGGCATCCGCCGGACAAGTGCTATGAATCTGTGGTCTATACATGTAGAAGCGAAAAGGGAAGTGCAGCTGTATGGACGCGTGCTTGCTGTAATTCATAGTTCATAAGCGACGACTGAGCCTCTGGGGCTTCGGGTCGGACGCGTCGTGCTTGTCTTCATCTTCTACGTGTGTTGCTACTCTATCCGTCGTTCAGCTACGCTTTCTACGCGGGGCTCTTGTGGAGTTTTCCACGAGTGCGTTGAGCAATGTCAAGCGTGGTATCTTCCGTCGAGTCGCCTTCCGATAGAGCGCTAGCATTTTCACTTGCATCAGCTGACGAGTAAGCAGCCTGAGAGTCCGAGGCATCAATGGGCGATGATCCATCCGAGTTTGGCGTGCCAGGTAGCTCCTTTCCATTGCTCGTGACGTGAAGGCGGTCAGTTGCCGAGGTTGGGGATCGTGTGGACTCCGTCTCGACATCATCTTCATCTCCATTGTCTACAATGTATTCCTCTGCGACTTCCTCTTTTTCCTCTTCCTCGTATTCCTCACTTGTCTCCGCCTCCGCATCAGCGTCCTCGCCTTCAGAGGCCTCATGTGCCGCTTCATCCACATCGCTACTCAACATCGCCTCAACGACTTCAAGACCACGCTTCACAGGAATATCTGCTGCATCAGCCTCTTCATCGGAACTGCTATCTGACAGCAGCACCACCTCTTCAGGGTCCGAATCAACATCGGCAAATCGTTGCCACCGTTTTCGCCGGCGGGGTGCTCGGGAAAAGAGTCCTTGTTTGCGGTGACGAGCAAAAGATATGTTGCTAGCCCCGCAAATGCCAAGAATGCAGCCAAAAGCGACCCGGCCTGCATTAACACATTGGTGGATAACTCTTCAGTTGACGAGCCAACGCCTGCTTGTGATCCATCGTGCTCTGGAGCAGAGTCAATTCCTGGCACTACTCTCGTCGTGACTTCAATAGTTTTGACGTCAAGAACAAACTCTACATTCTCGTCTTTCTCCTCCATTTGCAGACGAATGCCCTCTTCTTCTGCAATCACGCGCAGTTCCTCTTCGGCTTGAGCTTGCTCATTTTCATCCAGCTGAAATAGAGTCACTTTATCGGCTTTCTCAGGTCCGTTCGATTCAGCCAGGTTCTCGTCCTCCAGCATCCCCACTTCAGGAAAACGAGCAACAGGCGTTTCCAATGCAGGCTGATCTGCATGATTCTGTTGTTCAGCTTCATCAGGTGCAAACGTACTCTCTATCGCTTGCCCTATCGTCACAATCGCGACCTCTACTTCATTGAGTACGCCTAGAGTTTCCGTTTCTAGTGTGAGATCTGGAATCACTGCTTTCATATCGTCAATGATTCCTTCCTCGTACAAGTCGTCTGCAGTCTGCCGGTCTTGCAGCTGCAGGTTTTCACCAACACCAGACTGACGACCTTCATCACGATGCATCAATTCCTCGGGCTGGATACGTGTTGACGCTTCCAGTTCACTTTGCGTTATCAGTTCTTCCACCAAGTCAGATTTGGACGGAGCAACAGAGCGCAAGTCCTCGTCGAATTGAAGACGACTTTCTTCTGGTTGCTCATCGTCGAGCTCGATCAGCTGCTCTACATCAGCATCTGGCCTTTGCCTGTCGGTCGTATCCTGCTTCTGCTCTTGTTTCAAAAACTCGGTCGAGAACTCCGTCACTGTAGTCAACGTGTGCTCCACTTCTGCTGTTGTTTCTTTTAAGTCCGTCAAGACTTCCGTGACAGCTTTTTCTCCATGCGATGTTTCCTCTCTTTCAATGGTCTCCAAGTCAGCTATTGGTACATACCCTTCTGCATGTTGCGCAACCAATGCATCCGCAGAGTTCATGTCCTGGCCAGTTCCGGATACTCCGTTGGGCATCAGCTCTCGCTTCAACCTAATTGCCGCATCTACGTGTGCTTGGCTCTCCGCTGCCAACTCAGACAGCATGTTCAGATTGCCGGTTTCCTTCACCTGTCGAGATGTCTGCTCGTACTCTTCAAGCTCCGACTCCAAAGATTCCAGATACTCATTCGCCAATCGCTTTTTCAACGCCTCAACGTTATCGATAGCGGTCTGTTTTGCCTCGGCGACGCTTTCTCGTATCACCGCCTGAGTATCTGCGATAACCGAATGTGTGATCGCTGCAATTTCTGCACGGCGCTTCTCGGAACGTTTTACATCTCGTAGAGTCTGAACTTCCTGTGCAACAATATTTTTCCTTACGGTCTGCAAAGCTGCCTGGTCTATCAGCAATGGCGACAGGAATTGCTCACTAAGCAGATCCACGTAGTTTGATTCAAATTCCATCAACTTGAAAACGCCATCCACAAGCGACTGCATCCAGGCCATCACTTGATTCATCACCTCTACGAAAACTGCGAGCGCAATTGACACAGAACATCGCACGTGCTCAAGCAGCTCGCTGCCTGCACCTGGCTCTAATTCGACCATTTCGAAAAAATCCTGCGTCCGTGACCGCCCCCAGTTGCTGATGGCGCTCAATGCGGCTGCAATAACTGAGGGTGTAAGTCTCAGGTGAGCTTGAATGTGTTCCATTTGGTCCAAGAAGAAGCTTACTGCTGACACGCTCTCCAACCCTGAGAAGCTTCGCCACCTCTCAGTGTCCTTATTCGCCAGAGTCTCCAGTGCAATTGCCGTTTCTTTCAACATTTCGTTTTCTAAAAGCACCAGCCATTTGGCACCCACCGCACTCCCGACTTTACTTGCGAGCAGGACGACCACGTCCCAGATTTCTTCTAGGACAGGTTGCAAATACTCTTGTGTTCTATCTGTCGCGAACTGGATCGAAATTGCAGCAGGAGACGTCGGGTACAACCTGCACAGAACAATGCCGCCTGTCACCGATAGTGTCAAAACACCCGCCACCACAGCGAAAGCCACCGCAGATCTACCGCACGGAGCCTTGCGCTTCTTCGAGGTGGTCGCTCTTGCCAATGAGCTACCAAGGCCTTCCAACTGCATTTTCTCGCTGGTCGTAACGGTCGGTGTTGCGCAAACTTCATGTGTCTTCTCAACTGCAACTGCACCTGCAACGGGCACGTCCACTGCCACGTCATCCTCTGTCTCTGTCTCTTTGCTCCTCAATCCACTTAAACCGATGAAGTCACTCTCCTCAAGCTGCTCTTCCTGCTCTCCTCCATTTGGCAAAGTATCCGTCGCATCCGTCGCCTCTGTTGCTGCACTTTCCAGTCCATGAAGCGGCTCGCTGCCCTCCACCTGCTCGTCTCTTCGCCGCGCCGTTCGAAGGGGCGACATCGCCCCGTTGGTCGAGCGCACTTGACGCTCCAGGCCTTCACCTTCAGGCACCAGTGCCGCGTCCAGCAGCTCCATCTGCGACTTCCGCCGGCGCAAAAACTGCTCGCTGTAGTTGGCCCGAAGGCGCTCCGGAGACGGGGCGGGCTCGTCGTGCTGCGCGGCCGCTGCAGCGCTGCGCTCGCTCGCTTGGGTCGGTCTTGGCGGCGCTCGCTCTGCGCTGCCGCTTCCACTCCAGCAGCTGCTCCCTCCGCTTGTCTCGGGCTGGGGACGGGGGCGGCATGGCGAGCACTGGCCTCGTCCCGGATCGGACGAGTCTCTTCTTGTCTATTAGCGGAGCTATTGGCGATGAACGGGTTTTAACCAATGAGCGGGCGATCTTCACTTGCCACACAAACAATGGTCAACCTCATCTGGAGAATTTCGCGCACCGAAGCCAACGGGCAATTGTGAAGGTGCACACATGGCCCATGGTGCTTCCGACATTGTTTGGTGCTCCTTGGACTATGACCACAAGTACATGTATTGCAGTGAGCAACCACCGAGACATTGTCAAGTTGACGCACTCACTCATTAAGGCGAGCTACCGCTGCCGACTGCTTCTGCCGCTCCTGTCAACGCGTCAAGGTTTGAAGCTGTACATCATTTACGCTTAATCGGACAGCGCCTTCGAAGCATCGATGGTGGAGGCGTGTCAACTTGCGATCAAAGAGACGAACCACTTTACGCGCTGGTGGATCACGCGCGCACACAACAGCGGCTGTCGCCACGACGTTTACAAGCTGTGAACATTGGCGAAAGTGTAGCTATCCGAGTCTGTTAAGTCTATCCACTCGCGCGCCGCTTTTGTCCAGCGATCCGATGGCCGAGTGCCATCATCGCCAGCATCGTGGCCACCTTCGGAATTGCCGCGGGGTGGAAATTAACTGCTTGCAGCACTCGACTAACGACGACAGCACACGTACCGGTAGTGCGCACGGGTCACCCGAGTGACGTCACGCTGGTGCAGTCGGCGTCGTCGGTCGTCTCGCCGGCCACCAACTGGACAGAGTTTCTGGTTTGCCAATCTTTTGCGTCGCGAGCCGATTACACACGCATCGCTGCTGGAGAGCAAACCAGCAGTCTCAGCAACGGCGTGTCGGGGCCACCACGGCAATCCGTCCGTGAGTCCGAGCCCGTCGGAACGCGCCAAGGTGTTAGCTGGCCATGGGGCAAGGCGGCCATTGCCAGTCGAGCATGTCGGCGGCCACGAGCCGCAGCAGAGGTTCGCTGCCAGCCGAAAGTGTGACATCGGCGCTCGCAATGATGGGTGGTGAGGTCAGGCTCTTACAAAAGCCAGCATGATGCGACCAGCAGTTTGCTCAACCAGGGCAGGTGGTGCAACTTCGCGTCATGGAAACGCATTGTTTGACTAGATGCGTGTGCTGATCAACGTTGGATTTAGAAATGTGAATAGAGGTGTATCAATTTTGCAGCATTTCCAGAGCTTTTTCGACAAAGGAGACTTGGTGGGTCAGTCGTTGTTAATATGTCCAGCTCGCCACCAGTTCATAATCAGGCTTCCTCTACGAGGGCCTCCAGAGTTACTGGAACGTTCCAGTGTACTAGTGCACAGTTAAGTGAACGCCCCACCGCTGAGTTCCTAACCACCATGTCACCAGGCCACCTATTTGGAAGCAACTCACCTTCCTCCATTGCGTAACCACGGTGGGTCGTCTAGTACACGCACATTTTTGGTGCCTCCTTCTCATTGTTCCAAATAATTTCATCGCAGTGGATATAAGTCCGCCAGGTTGTCGATGGGCCTGTGAAACTTGCTCCTCGTGGACGATACTGTGAGTGATCTTTATAATTTGGGCTCCAAAATCTTTTCATAGCCCAGGGGCGTGTGGAGCTAGCAACAGCCATGATAACGCATCGACTCGGCCACGCAGCGTCCAAACAAGCAGCGTCGGGGACAAGCTACTGCAGCTGCTGCAGTCCAGAAACGGGTACTGGGCGTGGTAGATGCCTGGCACACATGATTGTCTTCACGAGCTCGAATTAGGTCTGTGCATACGGCCTTGTAAAAAGTTTGAAAAACATTAGATGTGCTAAGCTACGGGTTCAGTCACGTTCTCTTGTAGCGGATACACACGGTGCCTGTACCCATTAAGACTTGCGTTCTCTATAGTCGCCGCGAAAACTGAACCCGAGTCTCTTATAGCGAGTGGTGAAGATTTTTGAAGAAATGCCACACGGAACCCCATACAAACGCCAAGTTACCCGAAAGGTCACAAAGAAGCACGCCGCGCATAGACCGTGCGCCCGGTAGTCACCAGCGCCAGCCTTGTCTATTGTATCTCCATACAAACGCCCTGCTTAGGCGTTACGCCCGACTCGCTTGACTCGCTTGAAGCGGGACCGCGGGTGTGTGGCGCGTGGCTGTGTGGCCCCGGGGGCCTCTGAGAACGAGGCGCTCAGTGAGCATTCTGCGGCGGCAGCGACAGAGTTCTCCTTGTGGCAGCAAAAATGGCCGACGTGGACACGCACTCGTCGTCGTCCTCGGACGGCGGCGGCGACGTGTTCCTGTCCCCGCGGTCGTCCGTGGCCAGCAAGCGCAGCGTGCAGTCGGTGCCGACGGTGCGCGAGGACGACGAGCGCAAGCACGAGCCCGAGACGGAGCCGCACGACGGCGACTCACTGATGACGCGCCGCAGCTCCGTGACGCGCCGCAGCTCCGTGACGCGCCGCGAGACGTGGGTGGGCGAGGGGCTCATCGACGCCAGCGGACTCGAAGCCATCGACCGCCTCAGCGACGTCGCGTACGCGGACCTGGTGAAGGAGTCGATGGTCGTACAGCGAGGGGTCGTGGATAAGGACGCGGCTGTGGCGGCGGCGGACGCCAAGGCCAACAAGCTCAGCGAGTTCCTGGCCAAGACGTACCCGAAGGAAGGAGACGCGCCCAAGAGGTCGACGCAGCGACGACGCAAGCTGCTGGACTTCCTGGCCAACGACGTGGGCGAGAGGTACCTGAACGGAGTGTACAGGGAGGAGGAGCGCGCAGTCGGGGAGGACGAGGAGGGACTGGACGAGCTCATCACGGACAGTGACGACGAGTTCAAGTTCCAGCACGCGCAGGACCTTCACATGCTCAGCAACCGCTCGGCACGCGCCAACAGTCGGCTCATGGCCTTCCTGGCCCAGGAGAAAAAGGGCAAGCGCCACGACGCCAGCAGCTCCTTCTCGTCGGTGCACTCGGCTCCGACGTCCTCGGACCAGCGCAGCAAGTTTGTCACCAAGGTGGTGCCCCAGAAGCAGCGCATGCTGCTCATCAACCCGGGGAAGTGGACTCGGGCGAGCTTAACCAGATGGTCGCGGAGGAGGCGGAGCGCAAGCAGAAAGCCCGTGCCGACAAGGAGCTTGCCCGCCAGAAGGTGCGCCAGTTCTTGCTTGAGGAGGAGCAGGAGGCTGCGCAGCGCAAAGGGTCGGGCAATGAAGCTACCATCAAGTCGGTGGATGAATCGACAGTGCGTCGCGAGACGGTGGTCGACGACTACGGCAAGGTGAACCTGCTGGACTACCTGGATCGCGTTGCGCCTGATGAGCACAGCAGCTACAGTCGCAGCCGCAACGGTGGCAGCGTCCCCTCTGAGATGGACTCGGGCCCGCCTAGCAATACGTCGTCCCCGAGGTCACTAGCTTCGTCTCTGGAGGCTGATGATACAACGACCTTCACGCAGGGGCCGGAAGAAGTGGTGTCACCTCCGACGAGTCACTTGGAGCGTGTGGGCAACCGCTTTGCGCAGCTTCTTCACCGCGGAGGATCATCAACCACCGAGGAAAGCAACGCGCGTGCTCGACGATTGCTCCCACCTTCGCCCTTCCACTCCAAGGCTTCGTACGATAAACTGAGTCTGGAAGCTGCTTTCCACGCGTCCAAGCCGCCTGAGCCTTCCGCCCCAGTTGTCTACGGTGCAACGTCGCCTCGTATGACTCCGCTGCTGGCAACGATGGATCAGCTCAGTCAGGCGTGCCAGAACACGGAGCTGTCCGAGGTGGCGATTGCACGGATTACGACCATGCTGACTTCGATCAACCAGATCGTGCGCGATGATGTCCAGAAGCACCGCGGCCAGCCGAACCGTGTTATTCGGCGGCTGTCTAGTGCCCATTGGGTAAAGGGTGACCACGAATCTGCTGAGCAGGAGAAGCCACACAGAGCTCCGACGCCTCCGCCTAAGCAGGTTGCAGAGGTGCCGCGTGAGCCAGTTACGCCGGTTCCGACCGCCACTGCCACAGTGGATAATATCAAGGTGAAGAGTGGACCGGGCGTGCTGAACTCGTTTAAGGCGTTTGACGCAGCTCAAAACTTGATTGAAACCCTTTCGAGCTTCAACAAGCTGCTGACGGACTGCGGCCTGAGCGGAGTTAAGGTGGACGAACCGTGGCGTGTATATAATCATATCAAGGCGGCTGTGTACAGCAAGTTGGGCTTCCGTCAGAAGCAGCTCTTCAAGCTGCTGGACGCGCGTTTTAACTTGGATGTGTATAAACGCAAGCCCGCTGCCAAGAAACGTGTGTGTATTATCGGCGCTGGTCCCGTTGGTCTGCGTGCTGCAGTAGAGATTGCACTGCTCGGTGGTCAAGTTGTTGTGCTGGAGAAGCGCAAGCATTTCAGTCGCGAAAATATTTTGCATTTGTGGCCGTGGGTGGTGCAGGATTTAACGTCTCTGGGTGCGAAGGTGTTCTTCCCCTCATTCTGTCACTCTACAGCGTACTTCCATGTAGGAACTCGCCAGCTACAGGTCATTCTGCTGAAGGTGGCGTTGTTGGTGGGTGTAACGGTGTACTCGTCGACAGCTTTCGAGGGCCTCGTGTCTCCCAACTCAGAGGAAAGCGACAACAAACCTTTCTACACGGTTGCTACGCAGCCACAAATCCCGTGGATGGAGTTTACCGCTGTGCTTGGTGCATCCGGTACGAACGACAAGCTGGCCGAACCCGCTGGTATTAACCGATTTGTATTTAGCCGCAAGGAAGCGCTAGGTATCGTGTGCTACTTCCCGAACCTTGGTACTACGGAGGAAAAGAAGGTGACCGAGTTTTCGTGGACAATCCAGTTCAAGCAGCAAATGTTTGCAAAGATGCGCGAGATTGGCGTGGATCTGGAGAACATCGTGTACTACCGCGGTGAAATGCACTATTTGGTGATGACTCCAAAGCGTCAGAACTTGCTGGAGCAGAAGGTCCTGAAGGAGAACTACCCCGAGCCGACAGATTTGGTGCAGGATGACAACATCAACAAAAGCTTGCTGCACGAGTATGTCAAGCGCGTGGTCTCTTTTCTGAGCATTCCAAAGAAGGCCGAGTTCTCGCGCATTCGCATGTTTGACTTCAGCTCGCGCACTCGTGCCGACAAGGCTGCCAGCATCCTCACCTCACACGGCAAAAAGCTTTACGTCGGACTTATCGGTGACTCACTGATCGAGCCGTTCTGGCCAGAGGGCGTGGGAACCTGCCGTGGTTTCTTGGGCGCGCTGGACGGTGTATGGATGGTTGCGCAGATCGGTAATAAGTCCGACGAGCAGCTACTGGCCGATCGAGAGATGGCATACCGTGTTATTCAGCACGTTTCGGGCTTCCGCCGTGACGACTTGCAGAAGAACGTGCGCAAGTACACGGTCGACCCGAAGTCGCGGTACACGGTCAAGTTTCCGCAATTGTGCTAAGTGTGTAGTCAATATCAGAATTCATCACTCCACACTCGATTGTCTTGTCTTGTCTTCTGCTTGCTTGCCTGGACTGAAAAGTGAAAATGCGTGTGAAACGCTTCAGCAATAAGCCACGATAAGGTCACGCCAAGGTGCGCAAGTGCATGAACGTAGTTCGTGGCACCTTGACGAAATGCCATCGAATACGTTTGCACTTCACTGAGACACAAGGTGCCTCATAGCTCACCCAACTGGGTATTGCCTGTCACAAAGTTTGCGAATAAGAATTGTTCTGGTCGCATCATGTGAATATCTTATCCTTCAAACAAGTCAACTAACTGAGTGAGAGTCTTATGCCGGCTGCTTGGAGCCATGCGTTGGTGTTGTGCGTAGAAGTACTTTTTTCGCCATGTGGTGAAAGTGTCCTAAGAAAGTATGTGTGTCGAAGGGAGAGAGATCAGAGGCAGGTGGGTGACCATGTCACTGAAGACGAGGACAGATCGTCACGAATGTTATCCCTGAGTCGTCAGTTTGAATTCTTCACTGATCCGTGCACGCTAACCCCGCCAGAACTCCAAGTTCGTAAGGAAACATGGCAACCGGTTTTCATGAGCCGGACGACACGATCAAGCGCTCTAGTATTCTGAATGACCAGGATGTTTGGAGCGGAGAAGGACTCGTCGACGGCGATGGTTTCAATGTCATGGATCGCCGCAGTAACATTCACCCCAAACTCGTCCCCACAACAACACCGGAAGCTGCTAGACTATTTGTCCATAGACGTCGGTGAAAGCTATCTGGACGATATCTACAGAGATGAAGACAACGGCAACACTGACAGCGAAGATGTTGGTTACGACAGCGAACCCCGGTCCCCTGGAACAAAGAATCGCTGTCCTTCGTTACCGCTTCACACTGCTACATCAAATGGAGCTCGGACAGCGACAATCAACCCAAACACGGTCGATTTAGATCAATTAGGCCGGATCGTGGCGGAGGAGGCCCAGCGCAAGCGGAAAGCTCGTGTTGAGAAGGAACTAGCATGGCAAAAGGTGCGGAAGTTCCTCGTGGAAGAAGAAAAGAAGGCTTCCAGTGGCGGTGAACCAAGCGCTCCGGGCACGAGTAAGTCGGTCGACGAATCTGCAACGCGCGGCGGGAACAGCTTCGGAACTGTCAGACTCCTGGACGATATGGTAAGTTCCGGTGAAGATTTCACTTACAACCGCAGCGTTTCATCGGACGTGGATGCAGCTCCAATCGTCGATTCTTCACTCGCCGCGCCACTAGCTCCTTCAGCGGATATCACTACTAGCACGGAATCCACACAGGAAACAAAAGATCCGACAACGACTTTCGCAGCTCACATGGATCGAATGGGCAACAAGATTGTTCAGTTTCTCAATCGTGGACCTTTAGGAGATGCAAACGAAGAAGGCTCCGACACACCTAAGTCAAAGCGCTTTCTCCAGTCGTTCAACAATAAGACGGCCAGTGAAGCTTTTGTCCCTGGCAAATCGTCTGCTCGATTTGCGCTCCTCGCTACGCTAGAACAGGTTACGCGCATGTGCCAAAGGGCTGAGCTGTCCGAGCAATCAATGGCTCGTATATCAACGCTGCTGGTATCAATCAACCAGATCGTCTACGAGGACATGGACAGAAAGAATGGACAACAGAAGCGTAATTTGCGTCGACTGTCAAGAACAAACTGGACTAAGAGCGATGTTGAGCCAAGTGATCAGGAAAGGTTTCCTGTGGCCCAACGCCGTCTTTGGAAGAGGCACCATCCGAGTTCCTGGTGAATTCGGTTCCTCCATCGGTGCCTGAAAGTCTTAACCTTAACGTGGCACCCTCCGTCCTGGAATCTTTCAAGGCGTTCGATGCCGCGCAAGACCTTGATGATACACTGGAAAGGTTTAACAAACTATTGACTGACTGTCGCCTCCAAGGTGCCAAGATTGACGAACCGTGGCGGGTTTATAGCCACATCAAAGCAGCCGTGTATAGCAAGCTGAGCTTCCGTCACAAGCAACTCTTTAAACTGCTAGATGCTCGGTTCAACTTGGACGTTTACAAGCGTAAACCTGCCTGGAGAAAACGTGTGTGTATTGTCGGCGCTGGTCCAGTTGGTCTGCGAGCTGCGGTGGAGGCCGCATTCCTTGGAGGTCAAGTTGTTGTGCTTGAGAAGCGGCAACTATTCAGCCGCGAAAATATGCTTCACCTGTGGCCGTGGGTGGTGCATGACTTAGCATCCCTTGGAGCTAAAGTCTTCTACTCACAATTTTGCAAGTCAAACACGTACTTCCACATTAGTACGCGTCAGTTGCAAGTCATTCTTCTGAAGGTGGCACTGCTGGTAGGCGTGACGGTGTACTCATCGACCTCCTTCGATTCTCTAGTACCTCCCAACACTGATGACAAAGAGAAGTCATTCTACTCTGTCGCCACTCAACCACCAATTCCGACGATGGAGTTTACCGCGGTGCTTGGTGCGTCGGGTACTAATGACAAACTGGCCGAGCCTGCCGGTATCAATCGGTTCGTGTTCTGCCGCAAGGAGGCCTTGGGTATCGTGTGCTACTTCCCGAACCTCGGTACGGCTGAGGAGGCCAAGGTAAAGGAGTTTTCGTGGACTACTCAACAGAAGCACAGTATGCTTGATAAGTTACGCGAGGCTGGTATCGACATGGAGAATATCATGTACTACCGTGGCGAGATGCACTACTTGGTGATGACACCAAAGCGCCAGAACTTGCTGGATCGCCAGGTGTTATACGAAAGCCCCGAGAGCTCGGCTGAGCTTGTCCAAGACGAGAATGTCAACAAGAGTGCTCTCAACGAGTACGTCAAGAACATTGTGGATTTCGCGGGTATCCCGCGGAAAACCCACTTCACTCGCGTGAATCTGCTCGACTTCAGTTCACGCACTCGCGCTGATAAGGCGGCTAGTGTTCTCACGTCGAACGGAAAGAAGCTCTACGTGGGACTCATCGGTGACACACTGCTTGAACCGGTTTGGCACGAAAGTATCGGCACATGCCGCGGTTTCCTGAGCGCGCTGGATGCCGTGTGGATGGTGGCGCAGATCGGCCTGCAAACGGATGAGCAGCTTCTAGCCGATCGCGAAAGCGCCTATCGAGTGCTGCAGCGTGTGTCCGGTGTGCAGCGCGACGACTTGTACAAGAACATCCGCAAGTACACCGTCGACCCGAAGACTCGTTACACCATTCGGTTCCCACAGATCGTTTAGTGCATCATGCATCGGATACATGTTCAAAAAGTGTCAATCAATTACAATCTGAATGTTGCCTTTATGTGTGACGTGTGAACACTTGATCTCGCTAAAGCACCTACTTTCATCCAATGAAATCGTTCCATCTTGCTTCAAAATACTTTTGACGCAAAATGGGCGCGTAGTTTTCAATCATACTGAAGCCGAGACGTTTTCATATGGAGGAGGACGACGACACGTACGGCTTCGGCTCCTTCTCCGAGCTGTTCGACGCGGCGCCGGCGGCCGCCAAGCGTCTGGACCTCGGCGCGCTGAGCCGCTTCTGCATGTCGCAGCGGCTGCTCTCTCGCCTTCAGCAGCAGCAGCAGGAGCAACAAGAGCGCGAGTTCCAGCACGTGGCCGCCAAGTTCGACGGCGCCAGCATCGATGGCGGCCTGGGCGCGCTGAGCTTCTCGGCGCTGGATGGCGGCGGCCTCGTGTGGCTGCAGTCGGTGGCGTCGGACTCGGACGCGCTGGAGCGGCGCACGAAGGAGCTGCGGGACGTGACAAACCGCCCAGAGCGAGGCCCGCAGGAGGAGCCGGAGGCCAAGTCGGCGGCCGCGGTGTTTATACGTGCGGAAGAGGTGCAGACGGTGAATGCTACGAGCGTCCAGAACAAGGTGCAGGGCATAGAGCTGGTGCTCAGGGAGGACCACCGACTGGAGTTGACGTTCATGCCCGGGCCGTTCTTCAAGCCGACGCATCGGGACGAGGTCATGGCGCTACTGAGGAAGATGCAGAAGGGTGGAGAGCAGGTGCAGGAGGTGCATACACCAGGGCGACGTGTTGCAACTCGTGTCCAGGATCAAGGTGTTCCTGACACTCAGATCCAGGCGTTGTCAGTGGACAACCAGGCAGAACAAAGTGCAGATGCGACGACATCGTCGGGCAGGAGGACGCCCAAAAGCGAGAAGAGGGAGGAGTTTCGGCGATTGGTGAGGAGGTACACGCAGCTAGACGAGTTGAGTGGTGAAGGTCTTTCAATCGCCAAGCAGGTGCATGCAGGGACGGGATATCACTTGGGCCCTAAGACGAAGGAACTTCCCAAGTTTTCTGCAGACGCTGAATACCGCAAGAAGACCATAACGGAGCTCACAGGGTTCGTTGAACGCATGAACAAGGAATGGAAAGAGGCGGATTCTCATCGGCAGATGCATACCAAGGCCAAGCATTCGCGAAATGACGATGATCTCTTCAGTATACAGATACGGACACGGGTGCACAGATTCCGCTGCGTGCGTATGAGCAGCGGTATCTGAATTACGTAAAAGCTCATGATGTTACTCCTGTCCTTCACATGTGCCCCGTGCCGGAGAGAGCATCACGAGACGAGGAGTCATCGCATCCTATCATTACACCGACGACAACTCAGCAAAATGCGTCTTCAAAGACTGATGAAAACGCAAGACGTGTTTCGTCAATGTTTACAGCAACATTAGGGGTCGATATCAGCTCAAGCTGCATTATTGATAAGGATTTCTTCTCGTCCGAAGCTGTGCACGTATCATCCAAGCTTCCAGCACAAAATGGCACGGATGAGGCGCTTCGAGCTGCAGTAGACAGTGCCCGCGTACAGCTATGGAACAGTTGGGGCTCTGCTTTTTCTCAGGTGCGCAACAAACGACGTGAACGTCTCTCCGACAAAGTTAACTCGAGATCTGAGGCTGATCACGTCACAACAGGTATCAAAGCGACCGCGTTATGTATGCCTGTTTACTTGTGCCGTGGTTGTGGTTCTCATGTGAAGTTGTTTTGATTTTTTTAGCAAAAAGAAAACGAGTGCGAGATCGGCGGCGGAGTCTTATCCTGCCGAATTCTGATGATCTTCAATCCTCTGTCAAGTCGGCGTCCTCAACTAAGAGTCCGCAGAATGTCAAAGATACTACAACCACCGAGAGAGAAGAATTGTCACGATCGCTTTCAAAGCGCAGTCGATCGACGTCACAGAAGTTAGATATAGTTCAGAAGCCCCGACGCAAGAATCGGCGTCAGAGCATCGTAAGCACTGTGACATTGCCTTCAGTGGTCATTAGTGAGGAAGAAAATGGGGAGGAGGACAACAAAGCATCTTCTGAGCGTAAAGCACCACGCGGTACGCACAGGTCGCTGCGACGAAGGCACCCTACTAGTGGATACGTTCCGGAGACCAGTGCACTGGAAATGGCGGACGAAGACTCAGACTTGTGCCAGCTTTGTTGCAGTGAGCGCACTCTGGTGCACATGGATCCTTGCGATCACACGGTGTGTATGTCGTGCTGGGGTCGGTTGACTCCATCGTCAGCGCAGGACGATGCAGGCTCATTGCGTCGCATGTGCCCTTGGGACCGCGAGGTCGTGACGAAACGGTAGTAAATTTTTGCCAAAGGCGATAAAACAGGTGGCGATATTTGCGGTGCTCTTTTTCGGTTGATGGTGGTCGTTTCGACACTACCTGTGGTTGATTTTTGTTTTTCAGGGCTTTTGGGTGAAAGGTAGCTGCGCTGGAAGCACACGCAGCAATGACCAAGCTTCTGTCGACAGAGCACTTGAGAGGTAAGTACGCGTCGGATGCCACATGAATTTGCGCAAGGTGACTAACTTGTTTTCTTTTGGTAAAGAAGACCGGCCTCAAAACACGTTGTCAGTAAATTCAAAGCAAGGAGCAGCAATTGCCGCGAGGCTTGTGTATTGGAAGAAGCGCAACGAGGCCTCTCGTGCGTTTGCACTTGTTTTACAGTGACGGTCAGGCAGGCACTGATATGCTGTTTTGCGTGAATTTAGGTGCAGTGAAGGCTAAGCTTCAAGAAGATGCACGCATCGATGAGGAGGAAAATTTTCTGTCGCAGGCTAAATCGCTTCCTTCGAGCCGTCTGCAAGCAGCTGCAAATCGCAACTATGAAGCTGCTGCGGAACTTCGGTGGAAGAAGTTGATGCTCCAGGCAATCGCAGAGCAGCAACAACTCGACGAGGAGGGGCTCCAATGCACCTTTCGGCCACAACTGATGACTCGACGTCCTGTAAAGCCTCACGCAACCACATGTGCTGCGTGCAGATTAAAAGCTTCCGGTGCTGATCGATGGTATAAGTCAATGAATCAGCCAAGCGCCAAGGCTACTCGAAGACATCATCTTCCGGACAAGAAGTCTTGCTACGAAGACGTTTTCAAGCGCCTATACCAGCCTGTTGCGCTGCACAAGCAACCAGCACATCCTATCTCAAGCACGAAACGAATTTCGTCTCGAGCGGAGGCCGCCTTCGTCGCGCGACAAGAATGCGATCAGCACAATCGACAGGTGCGCGCTTCGTGAGTCTGATGCAATGCTGAGAGGGCACTCACGATTGACCTCTTATTATCCATGCAAGTAGCGCCGGCACCTGGAATTGGCAGCTCAGCGATCCTTTCCTCACAAGCCGATTTTGTCACGGCACACACAAGAGATCTGCGCCGCGCTGCGCGAAGGATTACATGAACGATCACAAAGAGTTCGCAATGCCGTCAAAGAGCGACGTCAACCGAAGCCCATGAAAATACCCGTGCAAAACAACAAGCACCCACGCTGCTCTTCCGAAACCACAAAGCACGACAAAGTACCCTTTAACACTCTGATCACTGCATTACAGCTGCAGGAACAACGCATGCGCAGTCTTAGTAAATGTGCATAGCCAACCAACCACAACAAATAAAACCATAACGTAGTGAGCTAACCTATTTCATTTCATCACTTAAAAGCTATGACGAAACTTATGGGACAGTGAAATGGGCAGACTGCTCGTGTCCGTTGCATTCAAACCAAAAGATCCATGGACAATTGACAGCAGGCGCCAAAGTGCACTTCACTCCTTGGCTAATGCAGAGTACCAGACACGGCAGCGCCGATTTCACCCCACTCTCCATCGCTGGAAAGCTGACGATGAGTGATTAATCTCGTAGCGGCTAGTTGTTGGGCATAAAATAAGCAGGAGACAATATACAGATACTCCAGCCCCCAACAACTTACAGCTCGAGCTCCTTCACCGTTTCCCACGTGAAGTCCGCGTCCTCGCGACCGAAGTGGCCGTAGGCAGCAGTCTTCTGCATCACCGGGCGCTTCAGCTGCAGGGTCTTCTGGATCATACCCGGACGCAGGTCGAAGTTCTTCTTGATGATCTCTACCAGGTCGTCGTCGGACAAGCCCTCCTTCACCGTGCCGTACGAGTCGACGTGGATGGACAACGGGTAAGGCACACCAATAGCGTACGAGAGCTGCACAAGAAGGCGGTGGGCAAGGCCCTTGGACACCACAGACTTAGCGACCCAGCGGGCGGCGTAAGCAGCCGAGCGGTCGACCTTGGTCGTGTCCTTGCCAGAGAAGGCACCGCCACCGTGGGCGCCCCATCCACCGTACGTGTCAATGATGATCTTACGGCCAGTGAGACCGGCGTCGCCGTGCGGCCCGCCAATCACGAAACGTCCAGAGGGGTTCAGGTGGTACACAGTCTTGTCGTCCAGGTACTTCTCCGGGATGACCGTCTGGATCACGTGCTTCATAAGGTCAGCGGCGATCTGCTCGTTGGTCACATCGTCGTTGTGCTGCGTGGAGATGACGACAGTGTGCACGCGCTGGGGGATCATGCGACCGTCCTCCTGCTTGTACTCAACAGTCACCTGGGTCTTGCCGTCGGGGCGGATCCAGTCCAGCGTGCCGTTCTTGCGCACCTCCGTGAGCTTCGAGCCGAGCTTCGTGGCCAGCACGTGCGACAGAGGCATGAGCTCAGGCGTCTCGTCCGACGCATAGCCGAACATGATACCCTGGTCGCCAGCACCGACGTCCTCGTCCGTAACCGCGTCAACGGACTGGGCGATGTCGGGCGACTGCTGCTCGATAGCCACAATCACGTTGACCGTCTTGTAGTCGAGGCCCTTGGCGGGGTCGTCGTAGCCGATCTCCTTGATGGTGTCACGGATGACCTTCTCGTAGTTGACGATGGCCTTGGTGCTGATCTCGCCGAAGATCATGACCATGCCCGTCTTGGCGCACGTCTCGCAGGCCACGCGCGAGTTCGGGTCCTCCGACACGCAGGCATCCAGCACGGCGTCCGAGATTTGGTCGCAGAGCTTGTCCGGGTGGCCCTCGTTCACAGACTCGGACGTGAACAGGAAGGTGCGGTCCTTGGTGGCGGTCTGGGTCATCTTGGTTTCAGAGGGAAGGGGGCTTGATAGGGGGTTAAGTGTGCGCGCCGGCAAGCAAATTCCAGAATGGCCTTCGCCACCATCCGCGTGCGGTGGTTTCCATGCGCTTCCGACGGATAAAACCTTGTGAAGAAGCCGGAAAAACCTCGAGCGTTGAGTGGCCAGGAGCAGCCGACCAATCACATCGCTTGGAATAGCCAGGTCATTGGTCTGACAGCCCCCCGTCGCTCTGTGAGAAGGCGTCAAGTACAGCGCAAGGTAGGTTGGACTCGCGACCACATCGAGGCCCGTAATAGCTCGATCGGCGCTCGCGCGTTGCCGCGTCTGCGGTGTCTGAAACGCATTCTGAGCAACGCCATCGAGGCCTGCCAGCCCCTCTGGGTCCAAGGCACCAGAACCAGAGCTCGCGGCCTGAGCCTCCCTTCAAGATGCGGCACCGAAGACCACCCATTTCATCCTTAGACTCAGCCCATCCTCCTTGGCACACGCATCCCTAATAGGATTAAGCAGGAAGTGATCCGTTGCATTGTCTATATTTTTGCAAACTCGTACCCAATCGGATTCAACGGGGTATGGTCGGCTGCGTCAAACACGCCATTCCACGCGTCAGATGGCTGCAGCGCGAGCTTCGCCTTGACCACACTAGAGATGCGCTTTCACAAGCTTTGTAGCGAGGTTGCATCGTCGATCAAGCAGCCTCTGCTGGTCGGAAATGTTAAAATTGCCAGGCCAGGCAAATCATCCCGGTTTCGGAGGTGGACCTCGAAAAGCGTTTGCAATCACGAGGTCGGACCGCCGTCGCATTGACAATGCGGCATTGTGAAACACGGACTGCGCCAAATGGCCGCTTCAGTCTCAGCATCCATTGGCGCTAGCGTCGAGTGCCTTTTAGTGGCGCCGGAATACCCTGAAAAGGGTGCTTTCTGGCAGGAACCACCTTTTCAGCGGTGAATCTCGCCAAAATGTCAAATATATAGTCATAGTCCCCCGCATCACCGCGGCTGCCATCGACGCATTCGCCCGTATCAACACTAACTCAGATTCTTGTCTGTCTCATTGCCGACACCTGCGTGGCGGCTCGAGCTCTCGCACAAACTTATTGCAAAACGCTGTGCCCTCGTCGACGTCACTCTCCAGCCAATCACCGACCGTCATTCCACCAACGCCGCCGCAAACCAACCGAGGCGATGAATAGCGTTCTCTCGGAGCTCACGTGGGGCACATGGGACGACGCGGACTGGGCGCCGAGCATGGCAACCGAGCGCGCCGCCACTGCTGATGATTCCAACACTGTCCGAGTCGCGGCTGCGTCCCCAAACCAGCGCAGTCTGCGCAAACTGCGCAAAAAGGCTGCAGGCGCCCAAGAACTCGCAGCTTTGGTTCGAGGAGCTGCTGGACCGCGTGGAGCGCACCTCGTTCGGCCAGGATAAGGCCAGCTACCGCTGCAACCCGCTCAAGTGTGTGCACGAGTCGGAAGAGAGCTGGAGCGAGTCGATGACGATGAGGGCGATGAGGGCGGGGCAGGGCATCCCGTGGGGAGATCTGCCGGACGGAATCCACCCGCGAGACGGCAAACTGCCGGCCCAACGAGCAAGAAACAAGCGGCAGCAAGTGGATAACCTGGCAGTCTTCTTGCGACGGATACTCAGGTTGGTTTAGCATAGTTGGATGTCGACTTTGCGGTTGGGAAGGAAGACAGCTAACGTTGTCCGAGCTGATCCAGGCCGGGAGATGTCGTCGTGGAGTTCTGCGCGGGGTCTGGGTATGTAGCGTTGCCGCTCGCATGCCTCTTCCCGCAGTGCACCTTTATTTTGCTCGACAAGAAGGAGCCGTCGCTTGCAATTGGTATGATACTCAGTTTGTCTGTGGTTTCGAGCGTGAGAATCTCATCGTGTGTTGGCTCTGTGTCTCGTTCAGCAAAGGAGCGGATCGCTGCAGCGCAGTTGACCAACATCAAGATTTTTGCGGATTCATTGACGACTATGACAAGCCCTTTGACGTTGGCATTGCACTGCACGCCTGCGGTGAGGCCACCGACATGGTGATGCAGAAATGTCTCGCGGAACGGGCTGCATACGTGCTTGCACCATGTTGTGTCGGCAAGATCAAGCTTAGTGCGTTGGTCTACCCTCGTTCCGCCACCCTAGCTGCCGAGCTGTCGCGCATTGAATACGAAGTGCTAGCGAAGGCAGCAGACTTTGGCCACTCGACGAGTGCGGCTGTGGCGCAAACGGAGATCAACCGCCGACGCCGTCGCTGCAAGACACTGCTCGAGAGCGACCGCAACATGCGTGCGGAAGAAGCGCAGTACGACACATTCATGTTCGTCATGCATCCGGCCACAGCCACTCCTAAGAACGACGTGTTGGTGGGAATTCCGCGCAATCTTGAAATCGAGGCCGTTCCAAGCAGAATAGAGATTGGCGATAGGTTGTTCCAGCTCGAGTGCGAAGATATGCTGTCGACCGAGTCGCTTGTTCGCAAGGCAATGCTCACCATGTGAACCAAATAAATAGATTGTGTGTCATGTATGCGTAGTGTGATGACGTTACGTCTTAGTATTTTATCGAGGTGTACGAGGCAATGTCGCCTTCACGCGCTGCAGCAACGCCCGCGTATCCGCTGGCTGATAATCTCGGCAGTCTATCAACATGAGCGGCACAGTTCCTGGTGCTGTATTAGCTGTGTTCGCCTTGAACGCCATGATGCCTTCGAGATTCATGAGCGCGAACTGCATAGTTGCTGCCCATCCGTGTGCGACTTGCCGGTTCGTTTGCATTGTCTGCACGAATTCACTGCACGGCACACCCATGAGTCGAGTCACAAACGCTTCAGCAACGTCTGCCTCTCTCGTAGCCGTACAGTCTTCCACGGAAACGCGTAGCTGATACTTGCCCGTGTTGAATTGGAAGCCAATCACGGACTTGATGCACGCACGGATCTGCAGGATGGCCATCGTTGAAGAGCGCGTTGCAGTAGACAACGTCGGTCGTCTTGCAATGAAATACTGGAATGGATGTATCGGGTCCAGTGGTGGCGGGCGGTGTACGGCTGTGCTATTACTACTCTCTTCCCCATTCAGCAAAGAGAAGTTAAGCGCCTCCTCCTCGACATCATCCATCACAACATCGGCACCGAAGTTTACAGTGTGTGCCGCAACTGTGCTTTGTCGAGCGAGGGGTGCTGCTGGAGCAGGTACCTTCTGGTCTATTGACGGTGAGCGCGGCCGCTTTCTGGAGTTATGTGATCCATTGGCGGTGACAGCACCGGTTGCAGCATTAGCAGGCTCTCTTGGAGTTTTGGGGCTGTAGAAGAGATGCTCCACCATCGGGTCTGTGGTGTCGCTGTCAAATTCTTCGCCTGATGAAGGCACATCTACAAACACAGATGGCACGGTGTTGTTCTCGACGCGGCTCGAGATGCTTGTGTTGACCGCAGTCCCACTCTTGATCACGACGCGGCGTGCGGGATCTAGTCTTAACGTTGTAGGAGCTTCTACTGCTCGACTTCGCACGGCACCATTCGGTACAGTTGCTGTCGCCGAAGGTCTAGCAGTTCGGGACTCTACTGGTTGGTGTGGATTCGCTGTCGGCAAGCTCTCGGGTGTCTCCTGCTGCGAGGTATTAAACTGCGACGTTACCAGCGCAGCTGAGTACGCTCCGGCATCGGTAGCGTTCGGGTCCGTCGGTTGCTTTGCTTGTCCATTGCTGCGTCCAGATCGATCCGCCCCCGTTTCCAATAGCTGGCAATTCTCGGGTCCAAGCATCAGCAGCCCATGTCTTACGGGCACATTTTCCACTACAACTTTCGTGCCGCGTGCAATCTTCACGCTGAAGAGCGGCAGTGGCTGGAACTCGAAGCCAAACACCAGTTGGTGTCCATCTGTAAGCCCCAACTTCAGCGTGCGCGTCGGTCCTATCGGCGACAACTCGGTCCGATGCTCGTAGTTTGCCCCGATGTTGGCCACGTCCACCACCTGCACAAAGTCTCGCCGTCAGCCAATGCGCCCACACTCAAGGCACGAGCTCAGCAGCCGCCCACCTGCAAGATGCACGTCCCCTGGATCGTCGACCCGTTGAGCTGCGCCACGTCCGGCGGCAGCGCGGCTCTGCAGCTCTGGTGCAGGTCCGACTGCAGCAGGCGGCCGAAGAGATACGCGCCGTACGGGGCCTGCTGCCGGCCCGCCGCCGACCGGAACTTGTGGAACTCGCGCGCCTCCCACTGCGGGTCCAGCGCCTCGTACGGCAGCGGGCGGCGCTCTCGTCCGTCGGCGGGCGGCGGCATCCAGAGGCGACTGCGCACAAGGTGCTTCCGCCACAATTGAGCTGAATACAGCTGCAAAAGTTTTTATAGGTAACGGGCCCAAACGTTTGCCCAAAAACGTTTATGCTCCGCATGTGGAAGCACATCTAGCGAATGCGTTGACATTCTTGTGTTTATGGCGGTTCGAGCTCTCAGCCTATCTGTCCGTGGTTTTGCGTTCTTATACATACATACCTGCGCTCCTTGTCAGCTCGCACGTCCTCCATGCGACACTAAACCTCAGCCGTGGTCTTCTGCAGGTCAAATTGGACGGAGCGGCCACCGCCGGTGGTGCTGTATGAACGCATCGGGCGAGCGAACGGAATATTTTCGGCGACGCTGGGTAGCCCCTCAGTTGTGAACTGCAAGCAAGAAAGAATAAATCAAACAGTCAAACAGTAATCGTGGACGGAGATGCAAGTAGCCGACGTGACCCACATCTGGGTGATCGCGTAGCGCTAGCACTTGCGGAAGCTCGACGAGGTGCAACTTGGCGTAGCGCAATACCACGAGACCGCTACCAATAGACATCAAATAGAACGCCCACGTGCGCATCACGGCCTTCTCACGTTTCGTCTGCATAAGGAACCCGAGACAAGCCGCGTACGCCAGCACGAACAGCAGCAGCAGAGGCCACGTGCGCTTGCGGTAGTGGCGCTTAATGTTGTTAGCGCTCAGTGACGGTGGGAAATGGCCCAGGAACTTTTCAATCTTGCGGATGTAGTAGCCCAATATCTTGAGCTTGTACCTGTCCTCCGCCTGGACGATCTTACACCATCAAACACCACCTCCGACCGCATTACTTCCTTGCATTTGACAAACTCACAGCCATCGCAACACTCACCTCCATCCAGTACTTCCAGCGCATGGCCAACCCTTCGGGCCACAGAATGTAGTAACGGTACTGCCAAAGAAAACAATAAATAAATAAATAAATAAATGATCATGAGTATCTCTGCTTTTTAAAAACTTGCGACAACAGCAGCGTCGCCCACCAGCGCTAGCGCCAGCTCCACGACACACACGAGCGCCACCACCAGGAACACGATCGTGTCCACGAACCAGTCGTGCGTGCAGAAGACGATGCAGGACGGCGCCACGAACACTAACAGCACGCGCGCCAGCCCCAGCGCGAAGTAGCGGCGCTCCTGCGTGGTGAGCGCCTCGTCGCTCAGGTGCGGGGCGAAGTGCCGCACGATCTTGCGCTTGTGCGCCTGCTCCGTCTCCGCCGTCGAGAACATGGCGTGGCTGCCGCTAACCTGCTTGTGTCTCTTGGGATTATGAGCGAGAATTCTGGTTTCTGTACTAGCAACCTATAACGGTTGGAATTCAGGTTGAAGTTTATTGATTAGAAGCTAGATAGTGATATAGATTGACTTCAACTTCGTCTTTTTCGCTAGTCGGCCTTGTGGACGTCCAGCTCAAGGTCCACCGTCTCCGGCGACACCTCCGGCACGTTCTCTAAGTCGTCGTCCACGGCCTCGTCCAGAGACGACTGCGGCTGGCTGTACGACTTGCTGTACTTTTGCTGAACCCGACGGTCGTGGACACCGTGCTGACCGCGGCCTTGAACTTGCGGCGAGCGTTGAAGCGACGCAGCTCCTCCAGGGCGCTCGTGAGCTGCACTGTGGCCACCTCCGTGCCCGTGACCCAGCGGTGGGCGAGTAGCTGCTCCACCGTCGCACTGCATCGAAGCAGAATAGATAATACTCGTCAGCATATGGTGCGCAAAAGAACAAGGAGGAAGGATTAGAGCTGGACGTACCGCTTCTCGGGGTCGACAACGAGCATCTGCGAAATGAGGTCCTTGGCATCGTCCGACACGTGGTCCCAGTACGGCGAGTCGAATTGGAACTTGCCCTTCTTGATCTTCTTGAACAGCGCGTTGTGGTTGTCGTCGTGGAACGGCGGGTATCCACACAACAGGATGTACGTGATGACACCAATGCTCCAAATGTCGACGGTTTTTCCGTACGGCTTGCCCTCGAGAATTTCGGGCGCCACGTAACCGGGGGTACCACAGGCCGTCACGAGGCCTTCGCTATCAAATTCAATCCTTTTCGCGAAGCCAAAATCGGCCAGCTTGATGGACGCGTCGTCATCCTTGCTAGTCAGCAGGAGGTTCTCCGGCTTCAAGTCGCGGTGCACGATGTTGGCATCGTGACAATACTTGATGGCCTCCAGGAGTAGCTTCACCAGATCCCGCGCCTCTCTCTCGTTGTAGTACGACTGACGAAAGACATCAGCACTCGGTCAGCAACAAACAAATACAACTTAGTATAATAGTCAGCTTAGCAGAGGACGAACCTTCTCCACGATGCGGTCAAAGAGCTCGCCGCCCTCCATGAACTCCGTCACCAGGTAGTAGAACTTTTCCTCCACGAAGAAGTCGTGCAGGATCATAATGTTCGGGTGGTTCATCTGCAAAGAGAGCAACGCACGTTAATCCTGCATCCCTCCGTACCCGCAGCTTCCATCCATCCAGTCAGCTGACCTGCTTGAGGATGGCGACCTCCGTGGTCAGCGCCTCAATATCCTCCGCCACCAATCCCTCGCGCTTGATGCACTTGATGGCGTAGCGTTGGCCCGTGGGTTTGTGCACGGCGATGCGCACGACGGAGAACGTGCCCGAGCCGATGACCTTGCCCAGCGTGTACTGCTCCCCGAAGCTGTTGGGGTTCACGGCGGCCGACGCCGGCTTGCCACTGGCCGCGTTGTTGTTGTCTCCGTGGGCGTCCGCGTGCGCGGCGCCGTTCACGATTTCCTGGTCCTGCAGCAGCGACATTGACATCAACACAAAGGTCAGCACAGGCGGCCACGTGGCGATAGCGACTACCCACCCAGCAGCCTGCGTCTTCGTCTTACTGGCTTGGAGTTCACGCAGCCCATGGTGCTCTCAGTTCGATGCTGATGGAGGAAGCGAAGGAGTCAGTCGGTCGAGTGCCGCCGCCGCTTCTGGTTGCGTTGTGGAGTTGCCAAAGTGCGTGGGCTCGTGCTGAGTCCAAAAACGGACCGTTCTGCCGATGCTAAAAATACATTTACAGCTGCTGCAGGGCGGGATAGGGGAGATCTATTTCGGGTGAGTTTCGAGCGAGTGGCTACATACAGTACTGCAACTGCCTTCAGGTCGTGAAGGTGAACTTGTCGCCCTGCAGCACGCACGCAACGGGGTCAGCTCGAACAACCAGCTCTTGTGAACTAACTGGCGCCCATCGTACCTTTCGGAGCTTGGTGTTGAGCTTGGGCTCCGCATACGAGATCCGCTGGGCGTGCCGCATGGTCCGTCTGCGGAACGGGCTGCACTGCTGGCCGAACAGCGAGGGCACAAACGCTGACGTGACGGTGCGAGTGTCAGAAATGATGCGCCGCTTCGGCGCTTGGTGCTTCTTGCTCTGGAGACGCGCACGCTGCCCGAGGCCGTAGTAGTCGCCCTGTAGAGGTCGCACGTGGTTGATAGGTTTTAGCTCATGGTTTACGGCTCACTAGCACAGAAAGGGAAAGGCCCAGTGGGCAACGCACTCGTCGGAGCTTCGTGTTCAGCTTCGGCTCGACGTACGACATGTTTGCGTCTCGTTGACGGAGTCGCCGCTTGACGTCGGTCTACGAACGTTCAGGCAACAATTTTTAAAAAACAAAGCGTAGGGCCCCGCAATGGCCTCGTTAGTCTCACCTGAGCATCCTCGTGCTTTAAGGTAGCAAGGCAGTCGGAGGAGTGTAGACATGGTGGCTGATGAATTTGCGCCGCAATGCAAGCTCCAGGAAAGCCGGGTCTTGACGATTTGTGCTCCGAGATGGTTGCCATCAACTCGATGCTAATGTCCCCACCCTGGTCATGACAATGTGGCTCAGGTTAGACCGCATCATTACGACAGAAGACACGACAGTCGTACGTTTCGGTCACTCCGACGCGGAGAATACAACGATTCCGGCTCAGAAGGGCTGCTTTCTTGAGAGAACAGCCTTTCATGTTGGGCATCCATACGATGCTCGAGGAAGTTGCATTGCACCGCCTGGTCTCGCACTGTGGCAGCAGTGGACGGTAGGGTCAATCCCATCGGCCTCACCCTAGAGCTTGCCTGTATTCACTCGCACCTTCGGTAGCTTTGTGCCGCGCTTCCATCCACGCAACCACTATAAAGGCACATTCGTTGGACTCTCATGCGTTAGCTACCAAGCGACACGAAGTCTTGGACAGAAATACACCTTTGTCTGAGAACACAGAGTTTTGCGCTGTCCGTGCTGCACAACGACACCGTCAACATGGGCTCAACCACCCCCGCCAGTCAATGTGTCTGGGATACGAGCAGCGCGTACCTTTAACGAGTTCCTGTTTGGTGGTATTCTATCGATATTCATACCAAGTGCATAATGAGAAGTGGCACGGCAGGCAACTTCAGTATTGGTTCCATGCAACTCACTAGCGCTTTTGCCAATTGACGGTTCTTCTCCGACAGCGTGGATACCTTATCCCGCAGTTGCTGCAGCTCCTCCATGATGCCATACACGTGGGCGACGCTCTTGCGGTTTGCCATCGCGTGTTGATTCGTGTCCTGGCAGGATCACTTTCTCGGGAGTGCACAAAAACACAATTTAAACCTTAGACAGTATCGAAGCATTCATAAGGGCCATGCCTAACCAGGTGCCATACGGTAGTATACACCCTGGTAGACACCGGGATTTGCACTCGACAGGTCTGAGTGAAAGAATCATCAACTGGGAACGCCAACGTTGCGCCAAAACTAATACACCCGATACACTGCAATTTAGTGATCGAAAAAAATAATTATAATATAACAATCTTGGTATTATATTGACGGAATAACGGATCATTGAAAAGCCGGGCAACTTGAACAATATGCAATTGGCCCCGTAATAAATATATTTACTTTTTACCTATCTATCGGTGATTGATGACAAATGACTGGTTCCGGGGTGCGTTGGCAGCTCAACTCGGTACGGTGTGCTTCTCTTAATCATGCATTCCGTGACTTCAACATCCAAGTATCATATCCAGCTCGCGTCAGATCTCGCAGTATTTCTTCGCTGCAGCGTGGCTGGGTCATTTCCACACCACTGCACCGTTCCAACCCCTTTTTAATATATGTGAATAATTGCAGTACTTACCACGGGAGTCACGCATATTGCAATGCTGTATTATCTTTTTCAGCAAGTCCAATACAGTTTTTTATTTTATTGTCTGAACACTGCTGTAATTGGAACTGCAGTTGAGGTTGGACTTGCAGTGCTTCTCCTACTCGTTCAAGCACCACCAACATATTCCCTTCCAGAGACCACGTTTGGGGAGATATCGAAACACCTTCGCAAACTTGCCCGAACGTTACACTCTCACAAGACGCAGAATGCATTCGGCCTGCCGATGTGCGAGCGTCATCAGACGCGTGTTACAAGCTGGTAGGAAAGCAACGACGCGAAGTGCATAGAGTCTTACAAGGCTGCAGTGATGTGCTTGAGCGATAAAGTTTGTTCACACTGCGATGAGGATCATAATACGACGAAGGGTTTTTGTGCAAAAAGCAAAAGCGAGTGGGTAGCATGACATCATGATTCTGTGTACTAGCTTGATGATACGACCGAGTACTTGTTCAGCAGTATTGCCACTTGTACGTGATTTCGATGACTGGCTATCGTGTACGCGCTTTCGTCTTTCTGAATACGACAAACTTCCTGTTAGCTTTCACTATCACGATCTGAGCATTCAAAGGATTCTAACTTGCCATGTTCACTGCGTACGGGTATGCTCCTTCGCGGAGAAGCAATTTAACCACCTCAATGTGACCACCTTGGGCAGCTTTATGAAGAGGCGTGCTGCCATCGTGAGCTGTTGCGTTGACATTGGCCCCACTCGTAATCAACAGCTCGCATATTTTCTCGTGGCCAAGAAATGCTGCGTGATTGAGAGCACAGATTCCTGTCTACAAGGCAGAAGATGGCGAAGACGGTGTCAACGGAGTGATGTATGGCAAATCAGCTTAAGCAGTGTTCGCATACTTCACCTTTCTCAAGAAGTTTAAGCACACGCGCGTAGTCGCCGTAGAGTACGCTCACATGCAGGGGTTGTTGCCGGGGAAAGCTTGCGTCTCGCAACTGATCGTAATACTGCTTGAAGGATACATTGAGTTGCAACGGTGATCGGGTGTTCATGCTGCTCTCACTGTGCGATGTCCTTCTAGCAAAACGTTTTGCCGGCGAAAACTTTTTAAAACCGGTTTAAGCTCCCTTTTGTGGGCAATACTCGCATGCTTTCTAAACAACATGATCTAAACGCGATTGTGTTGTTCCAGTTTAAAAATACGCTGTTCGATACTACATCTGCTCACAGATTCGTGCCAGTGTGGGTGGGCTCATTTCGATCACGACTAGGGGCACGAGGAGTTCGCTACAAGTTGCGCAGTGCAAGCTATGCCATGTCGTTGGCTAAGACTTTAAAGCAGCGTCATCTCATGAAGGAGTGTCTTGGATGGACGGACGAGGGATGAGCGACTCCGAGCGATCAGGAACGAGACGAGTAACAACAACTCAAGAGGATATTGGTTGGGGTACACCAGATAACGAGTGCGATACCTATTGTATTTATGTAGAGTAGCGGCTACAGTGAAGTGAAGGAGACCACGCGACTGGGTATCCATCTGGTGACAGCTACGATTTTCCCAGAGCGCCTGAATGAGTTGCAAATTGCAGCCTGCATATCTCAGCGTTTGACGTGTGAGTCCTTGCACGACTGCGAATTTTCTACGTTTTCCTTTTACTTTAACTACACAATTGCACGACGTTATTCACGAAGTCAACAGTCAAATTCAAAAAGTAGTCGCGGGCTCGTCGCGGTGCTTTATGTATTGACAGCTTCACTTTAACTTAAAATAAATGATACTTAAGCTAAGTGTAGATGACGGAACTTCTTTTTCATCTATTGGTATTAATAGCAATTGAGTTCTCGTGAAGCGTCTCGTTTGTATTCGCCGCTGTTTAATCCAGTTTAAACCGATGAATCACCAGCAAAAGCTATATTTATCCGCGGACAAAACTTCTCACGTGGATTGTTTGTGTACCATGAGTTAGGTTATTAATAGTTACCATTATCGGAAGTGTACCCATCCTCTCGTCCCCCGTTGCACCGACCCCGTCTCCGCCTCGTCCCTCTGATAGCAAAAATTAGTGCTTCGATTCATGATAACTGCAGCTATCGTGCAACGCATCAGGCGACATGACATAAAAAGCCAATCTGTTCAGTGAGTAAACCATCAAGCGAAAGACCGGACTGTGCTTTGCGGAAGGTGTCGCCCCAGAGGACGACTTGGCGAGCAGGTAGACGGCGGCGACGCACGGCCGGGTTGCGCCTCGCGGGATGTGATGGCCCCAAAGGACGGCTCGGCGAGCAGGAGGACGACCGGAGATGCACGGCCGGGCTGCACCTCACGGGAGGTGATGGCCCGAGCGGACGGCTCAGCCCCAGATGATGGCTCGGCGAGCAAGTAGATGGCGCGACGCACGGCCGGGCTGCGCCTCGCGGGAGGTGATGGCCCGCGAGGACGACTCGGCCCCAGAGGATGGCTCGGCCCAGAGGATGGCTCAATCCCAGACGACGGCTCGTCGAGCTGGAGGATGGCGGCGACGTACGGCCGGGCAGCACGTCGGGAGGTGATGGCCACAGAGAAAGGTTGGTCTCAGTGGATGACTCGGCAAACACGAGGAGGAATCGGCGAGTAGGAGGACGACTGCGCGAGTAAGAGGATGATGAAACCGTTAAGGCACATGTGGCTAGCGCAATCATTTTTGTAAGTGGTGCTGATCTGAAGGACAGATGATTGAGAGTTTGGTATTAACAATTGTGGTTATGAATTGTAGACAAGCTAATAACGGCAGCTATGCTTTGCTTCCTAGGGTCTCGCTTAATGCATTCAGTGTAAGGTGAAATTCAACACGTTGTGCCTCTAAAAGACAAACGGCGTGTTCGTTGCTAACCTGTTGATCATGTGCTATTGCCATGACTTTGTCAATGATTCGTTTGCGGCGGAAGTAGAAACGCTTCTCCGAAGCAGTGCTTCGCCATGAAGATCCGTACCGCTCTTCGATGGAAGACACCGCTGGCCCCCATGCACGCCACAGCTCCATTCTAGCCACACCTGATGGACGGTTTTGAGAGACCTTACCATCTTGTACGTTGATGGAAGAGACGTCGTCGAAGTTACTGCAGTGTCCGTCGAGGCTGCAAGTGGGGTTGTGCCCGGCCAGTCAACAGCGATACGCACAGCAGCAGCACCAGAAGTGAGTTGTTTGAAAGCTTCAGAAGCATTTGCCAGTTGCACGCTTATTTCATTAACCCTGTGGTCAATGTGTGACAACGTGCGTTGTTGTTGCTGATTCAGATGCTCCATCAAATCGGGCACGAATTCGTGCAAGCGCAGCGTTTGTGGTGACCGCTCCGTTTGCATTTTCAGTTTGAGGTCAGTACTAAAAGCGTGAAAAGCGCTGGATTGGAAAATCGGGTGACCCCATAACTTGTGTGCCGGGTGGACCTCGCGCAAGAGCACAACATCCTGAAGAAGAACGACTCGTAAGTACCGAAGTAAATCTAGGAACCCCCTGTGGCAATGTGAGGTGCTGATTGCTGTGTGTACGCTTTGGTGTAGTTCTCGACGAAAGGAAATATCTATCGCTGTAGGTGATCGGGAGGTGTGGCAGATGCCCTCTCTAGGTAGAACGTGTGACGGTCGGGGCTGAAGCCCGCAAGCGTTCGCATCGCTTCTCGTGGCAATGCACTTAAGTAACAGCCTTCCATGGCCGAAGCATTCCAGCGCCCCAATCAACGTATCTGTGACTCTGTAGCACCAGCCAGTTCCGCCATACGAGACCCAGAACCACGCGCTGCATGTGCTTTTGCTTTCGACTGAAAGCCAAGAGCAGTGAAAGCTTTGACAGTAGCATCGTAATGGGCTCGATAAGTAATCGGAGTCGTAGAATTTGTACCAGATTTCAAGAGCTTGATGTCATACCAACTTTCAGGCACTAGGAAATTCGGTATACTCTCTTTCTCTATACTCCACCGAAAGAAAAGATAAAAAGCGAGAGCACCAACTGGACAAACTTCGACGTTTTGATGGCGTATGCAGGAACCGAACTCCCTCCGACCGAACTGGTTTGTTTTTCCTTGCTCCATATTCATCACCAGCGCACGACATTCGCTGTAACCCTCGTGTTCAAGAGGAACACTGAATAGGTCAGGTAGCTCTAAGTTCCGCGCCGATTCTCCTCTCAGCAGGCAGGCATGACACAAAAAATGGCTCAATCGATTCCTTAGGTCTGCACCATTGTTGAGATTCATGTAGTAGCGTGAAATGGCAACCAGCTCTTCTGTTGTACAGTATCCATCCAGCAGAGAACCCACCCCTCTGTCAGCGTACTCTCGTTTGTTTTTTTTCGTGCTTTTCTCGTTTAAGCGATGAAAGCAATGCTTTGACGAGGCCGTTCTGCGGGTGCGGATGCGAGTTAATACCGCGGCTCTGCTGGTCGCTGTACAGGTCCGAAACTGCATTTACATACATTTCCACAGTTGATACGCCCACTTCGCGCGTTGAGCCCTTTGCACGAACTTGCCGATCAACAACTTCATCCATGAGGAATAAATGGAGCTTGGCCGCTATAACCTGGTATCGCGTGGCTTCATGAAAAACCTTCTTGTCGCACCACGCCTTATATTCCTTCTGCTTTGGTGCATTTGCTCTTATGGTGTTGGCTGGTCTTGCGGCACGGCATCGGTCAAGAGTAGTGCTAGCACTCTCATCAAGTTCGACTTGGAGCTCGGGCGCCTCCATCGCGACCCTAGAAGTCTTTTATTTTTATGCCTGATCGGAGGATTTTGTTATTTGCAATGGGTACACGCCACAGGGAGACGACGTCCCTTTTCAATAGAGCAGTCTAGTACTAGAACACCTATCCCTAGGAAGATAACCACTCATTATTAATACAACACGTACAGACAAGTGACCGTTGTCTCCTCCTCCCGAGGAATTTCCATAAGTCATCCTCATTCACTGAGATTTGAGAAATTAGTAAGCACCGTTACAATCACTGAGAGCAGTGATTGAAACGTATTCATCACTACTCAGATATTCTAGGAGCAACAAGTATTGCAGTGCAGTTTGCAGTTAGTGATACGGCTTCAGCAAACGCGTCAAGAACGATATACCGAACTGCTAGAACTTTCATTTTCTCTCCTACCGGTATCTGCGCAATGGCTGCGTCGCATCTCCAAGCGTACACCGGGTCGCCCCAACCCAAGACCTGCTGGAGGTGCCATTTACAGCACTTGCACCAAGCTGAAGGCCCACCTCCCGCGGAAAAGGGTGCGGCCCTAGGCTGTTGCCGCACAGGCCGCATGGAAGAAGGAGACCAGCCGACTGAAGGTGCATACCAGCAAGCAGTCAATGTATGAGTAGCAAGATAGTCTAATACTAATTTACTACTATTCTTTTAAAAGTAATATTACTACTCATCAACTGATTTGACTGGTAAAGACGCAATTATCACCATCTAAAAAAATCTCCGTGAATGAGGATGATGTATGGAAATTCCTCCCTCCTCCCCCACCGATGTGGGAAGCCTTCGTCTGCCTTGTTGGATTGTCAACTTGAAGAAGTTCAGTTGGTCCACGAGTCTCTGCGCGACGTCAGACTCGAATGCCTACCGGTAGGACGGCGTTCGTCTGCACACAGGTTGTGCTGGTAGCAAGAGCACCTGTTCGTGACGAATCAATGATTCGTCACGGAAAGCTGCTCCCATTGTGTGAGTAGTACTTGTTGATCTTTCATCAAAAATCGTTCAGTGTCGAGGCTAACAACCTGTTGTGGGTTGGTGAGGTAATATACTCGATCTGGTGGTGATGATAACCATTTTTTGCGAACGTCGCCATGGATTTGCGTACACTACAAGTACGATAACTTAGGAACCCCAGCAACGCAATGGACGTCTGTACTCGCCCACGCTGCTAGAGGTGCTGATCACTGGGCTGAGCAATTTGGCTTTGGGCCTGTCGAGGCCCGTGAATTACACTGTGTAGGTGGGTGTAGCAGCTCCAAATGGAACTCGGAGCACAATAGATGATTTAGTTGGTATGGACATTAGACGCAGTTACAATGTACCTCACTGCGAAACGGTGATGGCCAATAAGTTCCCTCTCTCCTTAACCAGCCCCATGCAGTACGGAGCAAACGTGATGTATCTGCACAAAAACAGTCTGCGAAGGAGAACTTTGTTGCAGTTGTGGCGATCAACAGATAGACAGGCAATCACTTTTTCTTAAATCGTGTAACTTCGAGATCGTAATTTCATCTCTTGTGGATTTCTCGCTGACGTTTGGAATCGCAGTTTAGTTCTTATGCGCTAAAGACAACAGTTTGAATGGACGTGGGGCGAATGACGACCTCCACCAACTTACCATTGGGCGCCATGATCTTCACAGTCTCCTCGCCGTCGCCCTTGTTGAACAAGATAGCCACGTAGAGATCCTCGGGCGTCAAGAAGGCCGTCCAATCCACGTCACTGAGCCGCGACGTGCTGCCGCTCGCAGCTGTGAAGCTCAGACGCACAGACCCAGGTGTCAGGAACTTGGCGAAGTGGCCCATGGTATAATACATCGGCTGTTTGTAGAACTCATCGCCGTTCTCCTCGTCCACGAGGATTGGCGCGTCGACGTAGTTCTCAGCCCAGTTTGGGCCGCCGCTCGTGTCCAGGACGAGGTTCCAGTCTGTCCACCCGGAGGCGTAGTTGGTGAGGTCGTTGATGATGTCCTTGGCGTAGTTGTGAGCCCGCCACCAGCCAATGTTAAAGTCACCCAGTTTCACACCAGCACCAGTACTCGTGATTAGCCAATTTGGAAGGTATCCTTCGCAAGCCTCAGTTCCCAGGATAAACACGTCGGGGTACTTCTTGTGGAAAGTTGTAAGGTCACTAAAGCTGCCGCCAATACTCAATGGGAAGTCGGCGTCGGAATACCAGTGAATACCGACACCATCCACGTATTGAGCTGCCTCATCGTCTTCTAGGGCTGCGAGCCAATTCAGTAGATTGATCTTGTTGTCGTCCATGATGATGATCTTCAGATCTGGGTGGTCAGCCTTCATGCGCGGGCCAAGGTCTTTCTTCAGGAAGTCGCGCTCGTTCTTGGTAGTAAAACGCAGACTTTGCCACGCGTTGGGTTTAATTAGGGGCTCTGCGGGTTCATTTTGCGTCGTCATTGCCCAAATCGAGACTCCCTCATTCTCGTAAGCAGTGATGAATCTGGAGTAGTACTGCGCCAGCGCCTCCCAGTATTCTTCACCCGGACTACCGTTCATGTGGCAGTTGAGCGTCGAGTTTTCCTTGGTCATCCACGCAGGAGGTGCCCACGAAGACGCGAAAATCGAGAGGTTGCGCTCCGTCATGCCCAGAACGCGGTGAATCAACTCCAACTTGTGCGTCGCTGACGTCTTGTCAACTGCAATAGAGAAGTCGCTCATGTCGAAGTCGTCCACGGTAGCGTCGTACGAGTAGATGCTCGTGGAGAAATCCGTGGACGAGATGGGGATACGGCCCGTCGTGTACTGGATGCCATCCGCTGAGTAGTAAGCATCGAGGATCTTCTTCTGGATGGTGTCCTCCATCTTGTAGACGTTGATGGCCGCCGCGTCCGTGAAAGCACCGCCGAATCCAATGATGGTCTGGTAAGTGGTGGTCGCATCAATTGTAAGGTCGGCATCGGCGGAGGAACCCTCAACAAATGTAGCAGTCTCATAGCGGAACCTCTCGCCGTCCCGGGTAGTGCGATATATTCCAGCTTCGCCCGACGAGAGGTTCAGGTAGTCGTTCGGGAACGTATCGCATGCAACGGTGCTGTTGCACACGCACACCCTCAAGGAACGTCTTGTAGCGCATGGACCAGTTGTTGCAGTCGATTGCCTGCGCAAGCGGCAGCATCGTCGCAAGCGCGAATAGCGGCACCAAACAGCGTGGCACCGTGTGTCTGAGAGCTGAAGAACTTGGTCCAGCCATCTTGACTTCTGCTCTGCACCAATTCCAAAGTGACGGTCCCATAGGACAAGAAGACAAAGGTCTACAGGACAAGGAAATAGAAATGCATGGAGTAAGTGCGGCTGATCTGTAGCAAAGGAGGAGGAAGGAGTATGCATGCACCGACCCCCTGCCTATCACACTCTACGATGCGGCACGTCTGAATCACACGCATTGGGTGCGATTGGGTGTCACCGGGTGACTCACCCGGGTGACCCAAGGCAACGCACCCGTGCTTAGTCCGATGCCAATGTACATTTGCTCACGAACAGTGCAAAGATCTTGTGCCTTGCAGGGTGATGAGCTCGTTTTTAAACAGTCGAATCATGGCGGTGCAACTTGCACTACGGTTCATTAGTTCACTAACAGTGAACCGACACTCGACGTGAGACTCTCACGGTGAGAGCATGCTGTTGGGCCAACAGTGTTGGCCATGCTGTCAACACCGTCTGGTTGACATTGTCTTTACTACATGTAGCTCCTGGCGCGTGGGGGAACAACACATGACGGCACAATGGGAATCACTCCACGAGGAGGCAAACACGCTGTGGGCTTTAGGCTGCGCCATGGTCGTGACGTACTTGTGGCGCAGCAACGTTGACAGGCTCCACGGTGACGCAGGGATATTGCAGACCCAGGGGTTGGCGGCGGGGTGCCGGAAAACGGTGATGGAGGCCTACTTATGGTTCCGGTCCAGCTATTATCCACTGACGCCTTCAAAATATCTTAAATTAGCGGCGGCGACGCAGATATTGCAGCGATGGACGCAACGACCGACGATGGTGGAGCCAGTCACCCAACAGAGCAGCATCAAAGTGGGCTTCTTTGACGGCGGCTCACGCGGGAACCCAGGACCCGGAGGCAGTGGCAGCGTGGTCTTTGAAGTGGACAAGTGGACCGGCGAATACTCACCGGTCTGGGCTGCTGCGACGGCACTCGGCTGGCCATCCACCACCAACAACGTGGCGGAATACGTCGGCTTACAACGATTGTTGGCTCACGCTCATGCGAAAGGCTGGCGTGAGCTGCACATTGTCGGGGACAGCCTTCTCATCCTGCGAATGATGGACAGGAGAGTCCCGCCCCAAATCGACTAAGCTACTACTACACTGGTACAGACTCACCAGAAGATTGGCGGATTTTGTGTCATGTGCGGAGCTGGACCCACCACTACAGGCGCCACAATAAGACTGCTAATCTAGCCATGGATCTCTCGACCAGCAAGACAACCAGTTTCGACACGGACCAAGGCGAGCAAGCGATCGAGCGAGGGGTGGCAGTGCATGCCGACGGCGATGTGACGAAGTGGTTCACGGATTGGGACACTCAACAACACCAGCATCAACACCAACAACAACTACATTAACATCGAGACACAACTTCAAGCCCGCCAGCAGGCGGCAACTGCCTGGGGTGCACAACCCAGGTCGGAATGGATATTTGAGTTCAATTCGAAAGAACAAGTAACACAATATACCGCAACTTATTATTATTACATGTAGCTCCTGGAGAATCGATACATATGAACCCCTCGTTAGTAATCCCCAGACTTGGAATACACCCTCAAATGAAATAAAATGTTGGTTTCCGATGACCAACTAGGCACGCGTGCTTTACAAACCTAAGTTATTATTACTAAATCCCCTCAGACGGAATGTGGAATAAAAAATCGACATATATTCTGTCAAAAGGGTGCTCAACTATGGCTAAAGTCAAAGTCGTACAGGTCGATCTATGAAGTCTAGCATTGACACCTGCATATTCCGTCCTTGTTTGTTTCCCAATTCCTCTCGGAATAATCGCTGCATTGCACGAAGTCCGCTCACCGATCTGTCTGACATTCCTGTAATATCGGCACGAATTAAAAGTTTCCCTATCCATCTGAGATATTCCTTGATTTCGGCGGCAGTCAACTCCTCTTCTTCTTTGTCAGAGGCATTCCCGCGTGCATCGTCTTCAGCAGCATCATTGTCGGCACTCTCCTACTCCTCGATCCTGCAAAAGTCCTGGTCACTCGGCTCGTCCACGGTTTCATTCTCTTCCTCTGGATTTAGCAGCTCATCAACTGACATCGGATTGTTGGCGTGAAGTCGCGACAGCATGGTCGAAAGCTCCTCTGTAATAACATCTTCCTCTTCAGGTTCATCAAACTCGCAGTTTTAATAGTCTAGGAGGCATGTAGTAGCCCAACACTTCAAAAATATCGAAGAAGGCATAGAGTTCCAGCAGGCGATGCTCCACGAAATAGCTTGCCGCGCGGCAACGTTGCATAGCTTGGCGGCTGTGCTCAGATTCATTCCTGGACCAGCTTCCAGCTGATCTAGAGCATGCTGTATGTGGAGCCGTCGGTATCGCCTTTTAAATGCTGCGACGATTCGTGCATCTAAAGCTCTGAGCACAATTAGTTGGCTGCTCAGGTGGTCTGCGGGATGAATGGTAGAAGCGCACCTTAGTGTACCCCTAAAACGGCACACCCCGAGATTGGAATACCCCTAAATTGGAATAATTATGCCGTTCCCGACGCTATGACAATTGAGGGGTTCATCTGTAGTCGATGCCGACTCGCATAAATAAGATGTCGTGAATCTGCTCCGATGCTCGTTGATCAGGCATCACACCGCTTCAACTGCTTGAAGTGCTTACGTTGCGTAATGACACTAGTCTCCTAACGTTGCGAATTGCCGCGCAAGCGTACGTTGCGCTAATCAAGACGGGATCATGTACCAAAATTGCGGTACCTGTCTCGTCTCGTGGATGGATCCCTTGGTCCACTTTGTCTTGCGGATCAGACCAGCGTGAACTCTTCGCTATCCTCGCGGCGCGCTGTCTGAACGACCGCCGCGCACGGGCAATCAATTCTGCCGCGTCGATTACCATGACGGGAAATCTGGCCATTGCGATGTCTTCTCGCCGAGTTCTCGGTGGTTGCTGGCGCGGATGGGCGGGGCAGAGCGCGTCAAAACTTCGTGTGCAACGCGCTCGTTGGCGCTTTGGGGCTGGAATCTGCTCATGTGACACGTTGCGCGATGACTTCGTTGATGATCAACTTGATCGGCTGGGCTAGAGACGACGCAGTGCCAAGTTGACTCTCTTGCCTCGCCAGGATACACACTCCCGTCTTCACGCACTTCATGTGGCGTTGCTCGGGATGGTCTCCACCATTCTCCAACTCGCCTGCGCGAGACGAAGTACTTGGACGTCGGAACATGCTGGTGAGCAAGCCCTTCCGCATCGCGCTGGCGCTGCTCGCGGCCAAGGCGCTCCATGCGACGAGTGCCGCCGCAACAACTGCACGTCGTGGTCGGACCGCTTCCAGGCGGACCTTGAAGGCGTCTGTGTGTGCTCCGAGGCGGCGTGCGACACCATCTACAACGGACACCTGTACCTGTCGGGCAACGAGGCCGGCGTCTTCTCCACATCCAAGGCCGGCGACCGCCTGACCTTCTCGACGGTGGAGATGGAGACGGTGGCCAATGACGCAGCCGATTATGTCATTGATACCAACACCACGTACCAGTCGATCATCGGCTTTGGCGGCGCCTTCACGGACGCGTCGGCCATCAATGTGTACCTGCTGAACGCTGGTCTTCAGGATATCCTCGTGGACGCGTACTTCGGAGACGATGGCCTGCAGTACACCCTTGGTCGTATCCCCATCGCCTCTACGGATTTCTCGCTCACCATTTACTCGTACAATGACGTGGAGGGCGATCTGGCCATGGAAAACTTTAGCATTGACATGGACAAGGCCAAGAAAATCCCTTTCATCCAGCGGGCACTTGAGGCGTCAAGTCGGGGCATAAAGCTATTCGGGTCGTCGTGGGCGCCGCCAGCTTGGATGACCACCGAAAACTCGACCATTAACTGCGCAGTCCAGGGGTACCCCGGAGGTGAATACTGGGAGGCTCTGGCGTTGTATTACTCCAAGTTCGTGACGGCTTACGAGGATGAGGGTCTTCCCATTTGGGCCATAACGACGCAAAACGAGCCCACGGAACAGTTCTCGTTCAAGTACTGGCAGAGCCTGCGCTTCAACGTCACCACAGAGCGTGACTTCATTAAGCGCGACCTGGGTCCGCAAATGAAGGCGGACCACCCGGACCTGAAGATTATCATGATGGATGACCAGAAGGACCTGCTGCTGGACTGGGATGCAACGCTCCTTGATGAAGACTCGGCTCAGTACGTCTCGGGTGCTGGCGTCCACTGGTACAAGGACCTGGACTTCTTGTTGGACACGGCTGGCAACTTTGACGACCTCACCACTTTCCATGAGTCGTACCCTGATGTCTTCATCCTGGCTACGGAGGCGTGCGAGGGCTACTTGATTGACGGTATTGTGACGGGCGCAGGACCGACGCTACAGAATCCGACCTATGCGTGGCAGCGTGCGCAAATTTACGCGCGTGACATCATCGGTGATCTTGCGCACTACGCCGCGGGCTGGACCGACTGGAACCTGGTGCTTAACACCACAGGTGGCCCCACGTGGATTGACAACCTGGTTGACTCGCCAATCCTCATCGATGAAGAGGGTGGTGCTGAGTTCTACAAGCAACCAATGTTTTACGCAATGGGCCACTTCTCCAAATTCCTGCCTCCGGACTCTGTGCGCGTGGATCTGACTACCAGCTCCAGCTCCTCGTCGACTCTGAGCAACGTGGACAGCGTGGCTTTCTTGACGCCCGATGACCAAGTGGTGCTCATTCTTTCCAACCGCGACAGTTCTGCGCACGATATCACGCTGAGCCTGTCAAGCCAGCAGCTGAGTACTAGTGTGACGCTGGAAGCCCTCTCCATTAAGACTGTTGTCATCGGTGACATCGAAGGAAGCACTACCGACGCACCCAGCACTACGGTGCCGGCTACTACGACTCCAGTAGCTACGACGAAGACTCCGGCAACCACGACAGACGCACCCAGCACCACGGTGCCGGCTACTACGACTCCAGTAGGTACGACGGCGACTCCGGCCTTCACGACAGACGCACCCAGCACCACGGTGCCGGCTACTACGACTCCAGTAGCTACGACGGCGACTCCGGTCCCCACGACGGCGGCTCCGACAACTTCCTCCAGCGATTCTTCTGCCACCGCGGAACCCACTACGCCAGAGCACAACTCATGCTAAGCATGCATTAATCCCCGCTACTGACAAGGTAGATTGCATACGTCTGGGCCGCCCATGCGTTACTGTTACTCGTACTAGCACGTAAGAGCTTGAAAGAAGATACCGGTATGATAACCTCAGCACAAACTTTTCGAATACCTAAAGTGAGATGATACCGGTCGGGAACCATGGACCATGAACTCCAACCAATGTGGAATAGCCGACAATTCCTAACGCACGGGCTCATTTATGCAGAAACTATCCACTGGACTTAAGTATGTACAATTGGCCAATACACGCGATCACATTAGCACTTCTGGTCTCAGGGTGGCTGCAACATGCTCCTCGTGGTCAACCCGATACCAGCAATACATTGAAGGTGTGTGCGTGTGCAACGCCACGAGTTGCGATTCCGTGTCGACCGAGCACCAATCGCTCTCCAATGACGAAGTTGGCGTGTTCCAGACGTCGAAGGCCGGTGACCGCCTCGCGTTTTCGACCCTCGAGCTCGACGATGCTAGTGACTCGACTGCAGACCTGATCATTGACTCGGACCACGACGTACCAGGAGATTGTTGGCTTCGGGGGCACCTTCACTGACGCCACAGCGATCAACGTCTACCTGATGGACTCGGATGTCCAACAGCTAATCGTGGACGCCTATTTCTCAGATACCGGGCTTCAGTATTCGCTGGGGCGAATTCCCATCGCCTCCACTGACTTTTCCACGTATGTGTACTCGTATAATCCGTCGGTGGACGATTTCGACATGGTCAATTTCAGTATCGACGCGGACAAGGATCCGTTGTCGAACAAATTGAACTTAATTCAGCGCGCACTGGACGAGACCTCCGCCGCAAGTCGTAGTCTCGCGCTCTTTGCTTCCTCGTGGGCACCGCCAGTCTGGATGACGACAAGCAATACGACGCTCAACTGTGAGATGAACGGATATCCAGGAGGTGAATATTGGGAAGCACTTGCACTGTACTACTTGAAATTCATCGATGCGTACGAGGCAGAAGGTGTTCCGATTTGGGGCTTGACGACACAGAAAAAATGAGCCCACAAAGCAGGAACTTGCTGCAAAATTCTGGCAAAGTCTCCGATTCAACACGACCACGGAGCGTGACTTCATCAAACACGACTTGGGTCCTCTTATGAAAGAGAATTACCCAGACCTGAAGATCATTATTCTGGATGACCAAAAGGACCTACTCTTGGATTGGAACGCGTCGCTTCTCGACGAGGAAGCCTCTGGCGTGGGGGTGCACTGGTACAAGAACCTGGATTTTGCTTTTGGCACATCCGGTGACTTCGATGACCTCGCAGCCTTCCACACCGAGTATCCTGACATCTTCATTCTTGCAACCGAAGCTTGCGAGGATCCTTGGTCAAGGGGCTTGGAACAGGAGTGGGCACCAACTTGTTCGATTACAGCAACACGACGTGGCAACGCGGAGAGAACTATGCGCGCGACATTATCAATGATCTCGCCAACTACGCCAGCGGTTGGACGGACTGGAACCTCGTCCTCAATGCGACTGGAGGCCCGAACTGGGCAGATAACCAGGTGGACGCACCGATCCTGGTGGACGACGAAGGTGGCGCGGAGTTTTATAAGCAGCCCATGTACTATGTCATGGGCCACTTCTCGAAGTTCCTTGTTGCAGGCTCGGTCCAGGTCGCGTTGAATGTAAGCAGCGACGCCAGCTCCACATTGCAGAACGTCGACCGAGTGGCATTCCTGACACCGGACGATCAAGTCGTTGTTATTCTCTCCAACCGCGACAGCACCGAGAAGAGCATTCGCGTGGATCTGCCAGCGGAAGGACGTGCGGTGACGGTGGCCTTGCCGGCCAACGCCGTGCAAACCATTCTCTTCCCTGCCTTCGGTAACGGATCCCAGAGCGGTGAGGCATCTGCAACCAGTTCCGCAGCTTCCGTAGCACGGAAAACTGTCTGGGCGGGATTGGCGGTGCTGCTAACATTCTTGGTCACGCGATGGTAAGTCGGTTTCCACTTCTGTACTCGTTTGTTGTCGATCTTTCACAGCATATTATGAGCACCTTCAACACTTTTTGCTCACTCGGTTTTGGCGTCGATCAATCCCCGCACAAATCAAGTTGCTAGGAAAGGTTTACACGTTGATATGCAGCTGAGCCCGTGGAACTTCCACTGTTTTGATCTTTATTGTGCAAGAACATAAGTGAGAGAACAACTCGGTCCTTCACGATGAGGGGAACCATGACTAACCACCGCAATGGTTGGTCTGGACTAAAACCTCGCTGCAGTATCAATAGCTACGACTCCACACCCAACTGTAATACAAGTGCACAATCACCATCTTGAAGTGGTGCTCGCTCTGTTGTGCTCGCTGAAATCCAACACGAGAAATTAAACTATTCAAGTAGATCGGAGCAAAACGTATTAATAAGTAGTCTCTTGCATTTACTTTAAAGTAGTCGGAGCAAACGCCTGAAGTGGTGGATGAGAACATCAAGGACAATATCTAAGGTCTTATTAGACAAAGGGCTTCGAAGACAACTCCAGCAACGGCATCGAAGCAGATCCTCATCAATGTCAAAAATTGCGATATACTGTATGCAACACGCATCGACTGCCAGTTTGTTGGGCACAACCTTGCAGTGTCAAGCATCTCAGCTCACCTTGGCCGATGTGCAACAGGGGAGACGTTACCCTGCTCCCAAAATGCAGTGGCTCGGGGGTGCGCTGCAGGCAAGGCTGGAATACGATCGCCTACACGCAAGGCCCATCGCGATGCTCTCCGATCTGTGGCATTCAGAGTGCTAGAGCGCCCGTCACTCCCTCTCCGACTACTTATAAGTAGATGCAAGAGACAACTTACGTTTTGCAAATCCAGCTCTAGTCTATAGTTTAGACTGGATATACTATGGAATAGTTTAATCCAACACAGGTGAGATCACGCTGCCACTCTTCGGAACTTCCGAGATGATTTGGCCTCCCGCTGTTTCCCACGCCCCGCAATTATTGAATGGCGCATTAAATAACTTCCGACATCCTTAAAAATGCCTGCAGCGAGCGACAGCCAAGCTTTTCGCCGCGCGCGAATGTCTGAAGGACGTAGTCATCTGTGGAGAGAAGGAGACGTTGGTGACTCGGCGATCCGACGGCGACTTGCATATGTTGTCGGCAAATACTGAACAGTAGCCCGAGTCACCAGGATGTACACCCCGCGGCAACTCGACAAACAGAGACGGCGTCCGCCTCACGATCATCTAAAGGTCAGTCGATCAAGCAGAAGTGGCGGTCAGCGAACGGGCTCAGTGGCGGCATGCTCCCAAAGTCTCTGTTCGACCCGGCTCACGCTCACAACACTGCAAAATTTGCATTTAATGGAGAACGGGCAGTACGGTAATCGACTACGATGGAGAATCTAGGCGTGGAATCGCTCGAAAGAGTGACGCCAAAGCGCTGTGTGGCTTGGTTGTGCCCACAGCGATAGAACCCCATCAGCAAATGTTAGCCAAGTGCGCGGCTCGTTTTGACCGTGATTTACAGTTAGTAACTTGCAAACCACCACACAGAAGTTCTGTGGCTCTGTCAGAACCCCGTTCCTATTGTTGACGTGGTGGGGCTGCAACGGAGGTACAGCCATCTGGCCAGATCTCTCTCTCTAGCTCTTCCTGTTGGCCATGAAACCTCACTTCACCATTTGAGCTCAAGCTGCCAGGTCTCCGTTTTCACCATGCGGACCGCCCACTCGCTCGTCGCCGCCACGTTCGCCGCCGCCGCCGTGTCATCCGCCTCGGCGCATCGCATGCACCACCACGCACACGCCATGCGCGGCCTGCAGATGGACATGTCGTCGTCCACGTCGATGGACATGACGTCCACCTCGACCGACTCGTCGTCCACGTCGATGGACATGACGTCCACCTCGACCGACTCGTCGTCCACCATGGAGATGGCGTCCATGTCCATGTCGATGGACATGTCGTCCTCCTCCACCACCACCTCCAGCTCCACCTCGGACGAGGACTACACGTGCCCGTATGCGGCATGTCCACCAAGGACATGGGCTACGACAACGAGAACCACATCAGCTTCGCCCACGGCCAGACCGTCTACACATGCGGCATGGCGGCGCGCTCCTTCGATGACTACAACTTCGACGTGACCGACACGTCCTACCTGGCCGCCAACGTGGCCGAGTTCGTGAACGCGACCGACGCCAGCGCGTACGCCAAGTGCGAGGACTCGTGCGACGAGTGCGCCAACGGCATCAAGGACCCCGTCACGGGCGACGACGTCACCACGGACAACTACCAGTACGTGTGTCTGACCAACGGCCAGAAGATCTACTTCGCCTCCACGGCCAGCAAGAACGAGTACCTGGAGAACGTCAACTCGGAGCCGCGCTACATCGTTGACTCCATCATCTGCGAGAACGAGGCGTGCTCGGACGCTGACAACATCACCGTGCTGAGTGCGGCGGCGCAGGCATTCGTGGCCGATCTCTCCGCTTCAAGCAGCAGTGGATCGGCGACCGCCAGTGGATCGAGTGCTGCTGCGTCGATGAACTCGCCCGCCGGCCTGGGCTTCGCGGTGGCGACCGTGCTGGTGGCAATCGCTGCAATGGCTTAGACACCCCGTACGAGACGTATCATCACGAGCTTCAGCGCTTTGAGCGCAAGAAAGCTCCGCACATCTTTTTAATCACTGTAGGTATTCCCCATTTAATGCAATGACCCGAGTCGGGTATATTGGATTGGATGCTTGCATGCACCTCACTGCATATGAGCGCATTGAGCCTGGTGAACCTCGCGGCATGCTTATCTAATCGTAGGTCTTTCGAGGACAAGTAGAAAATGCCGACCCGCCAACCGCTCACAGATTGTGACTCACAATTTGTGAGCGTCCTCGGGACACGATCATTCAGATCCAAGTGAGCTTGACAAGGTCACTTGGTACGGACACGGACCTTTCCACTTTTCCAAGTTCTTTACTGCCGGCTCTCGCGATCAAGTTCCCGATGACAAAGATGCTGAGCAGCTTCCATCGTTTCGCTTTGTGACGTGATGATGCAATTCCAATTATAAACTGTGCGAGCTCTGCCGTGACGGTGAGTGTGAAGCAGACGGACTTGAAGACGTTCACGCTGGCGTTGCCGGCGCACTCGACGCAGACTTGATCTTGCCGGCTTCGACCGCCACGAAGGTAGTCGTAAATTGTCATAGCGTCAGGAACGGCAAAATTATTCCAATTTAGGGGTATTCTAATCTCGGGGTGTGCCGTTTTAGGGGTACACTAAGGTGCAGCTTCAGCTATTCATCCCGCAGACCAACCTGATTGTGCTCAGAGCTCACAGAGCACATTTCGCAATCTCACGCTCGTTAGCAATGCCGTCGCCAACGAAAACATCTCGAATGTCGCTCACCAACGCTCAAAAGCTGCAAATTTGTCAGCATCACATGCAACACCCATGAAAAACTCAACAAGCACTAGCTGCCTGGAGTGCTACGACATTTTCTCTCGGACGACTACCATCTCAAGCCATGATCTCGAAGGTTCTTGAACAGAAGATGTTGGAAGCGATATCACCTGGGCAGCTGACTGCGCGGTCTCGTCATGCAGTTCGATTTCCAGAGCGTGATTCTGCTCTCGCAAACTGGGTAACGTGGTGCGAGGAAAAAGGTGTCAACGTCACGGGCGAAGCCGTGAGGGTGAAGGCAGCACGCTCTGCAGAAATTTTGAAGCTCGATACACCTCCGACGTGGTCTAATGGAAGGGTACATCGCGTCAATATAAGGCATGGCTTTTCCAGTATGAAGTCGCATGGGGAGAGCGGCTCGGCAGTTGATGCACCAATCATTTATATTCAGCGAAAATTCAAAGGACTACGAACTTCGCAGCTCTTCAACATGGATGAGACTGGGGCTGTTTTCTCAATGCCTCCCGCCCGCACTCTAGCTAAGAAGCGCCTTGCGGGGAAAAAGAAGGACAAGAAGCGCTTTACTATCGCCTTCACATGCAACGCATACGGCTCCGAACGGCTACCACCGTTGTTTATTGGAAAGTCGATGAAACCTCGGGGTGTTAAGAAGCCTACAGCTGTCAATGCTAGACTTCATAGATCGACCTGAACGACTTTGACTTCAGCCATAGTTAAGCACCCTTTTGACGGAATATATATCGATTTTTATTCCACATTCCGCCTGAGGGGATTTAGTAATAATTACTTAGCTTTGTATACCACGCGTGCCTAGTTGGTCATCGGGAACCAACATTTTATTTCATTTGAGGGTGTATTCCAAGTCTGGGGATTACTAACGAGGGGTTCATATGTATGACCTCTGGGTTCTTGAGGAAGCGTTTGTTACCGAGACTGTACACTCACGAAAGACGAATCATGGTCGTTGATGTCTGCATCCGTTGAGCAAAGTCTGCTCTTGGTCTTGGATCAGAAACGAGTCACGATAGCAGTCTAACATGTCCTCTTAAAGTCATTGCTTCCCACCTGCGCACGTCCTCCGAGGCAGACGCCAATCAATGGTTGCCCACGAACCAAGCCTTTTGGCCGCTCGCGGTGGTCGTTAACGTGACTATCATTTCACAATTGACGGGTAGAGCGCAAGACACGCACTGGAAACACTGAAGACCAGACTACACGAGCTGCATCGATTCACGACGACTGGACCAAGTTCTCCAGCTCTCAGACACACGATGCCACGCTGTTTGGTGCCGCTATTCGCGCTTGCGACGATGCTGCCGCTTGCGCAGGCCATCGACTGCAACAACTGGTCCATGCGCTACAAGACGTTCCTCGAGGGGTGTGCGTGTGCAACAGCACCGTTGCATGCGATACGTTCCCGAACGACTACCTGAACCTCTCGTCGGGCGAAGCTGGAATATATCGCACTACCCGGGACGGCGAGAGGTTCCGCTATGAGACTGCTACATTTGTTGAGGGTTCCTCCGCCGATGCCGACCTTACAATTGATGCGACCACCACATACCAGACCATCATTGGATTCGGCGGTGCTTTCACGGACGCGGCGGCCATCAACGTCTACAAGATGGAGGACACCATCCAGAAGAAGATCCTCGATGCTTACTACTCAGCGGATGGCATCCAGTACACGACGGGCCGTATCCCCATCTCGTCCACGGATTTCTCCACGAGCATCTACTCGTACGACGCTACCGTGGACGACTTCGACATGAGCGACTTCTCTATTGCAGTTGACAAGACGTCAGCGACGCACAAGTTGGAGTTGATTCACCGCGTTCTGGGCATGACGGAGCGCAACCTCTCGATTTTCGCGTCTTCGTGGGCACCTCCTGCGTGGATGACCAAGGAAAACTCGACTATTAACTGTCACATGAAGGGTAGTCCGGGCGAAGAATACTGGGAGGCGCTGGCGCTGTATTACTCCAAATTCATCACTGCTTACGAGAATGAGGGAGTCTCGGTTTGGGCGTTAACGACGCAAAATGAGCCATCCCAGCCCGTCATCAGTCTGAGTGATCACCAAACACTGCGATTTACTACCAAGAACGAGCGCGACTTCCTGAAGAAAGACCTTGGCCCGCGCATGAAGGCTGACCACCCAGATCTGAAGATCATCATCATGGACGACAACAAGATCAATCTACTGAATTGGCTCGCAGCCCTAGAAGACGATGAGGCAGCTCAATACGTGGATGGTGTCGGTATTCACTGGTATTCCGACGCCGACTTCCCATTGAGTATTGGCGGCAGCTTTAGTGACCTTACAACTTTCCACAAGAAGTACCCCGACGTGTTTATCTTGGGAACTGAGGCTTGCGAAGGATACCTTCCAAATTGGCTAATCACGAGTACTGGTGCTGGCGTGAAACTGGATGACTTTAACATTGGCTGGTGGCGGGCTCACAACTACGCCAAGGACATTATCAACGACCTCACCAACTACGCCTCCGGGTGGACAGACTGGAACCTCGTCCTGGACACGAACGGCGGCCCAAACTGGGCTGAGAACTACGTCGACGCGCCAATCCTCGTGGACGAGGAGAACGGCGACGAGTTCTACAAACAGCCGATGTATTATACCATGGGCCACTTCGCCAAGTTCCTGACACCTGGGTCTGTGCGTCTGAGCTTCACAGCTGCGAGCGGCAGCACGTCGCGGCTCAGTGACGTGGATTGGACGGCCTTCTTGACGCCCGAGGATCTCTACGTGGCTATCTTGTTCAACAAGGGCGACGGCGAGGAGACTGTGAAGATCATGGCGCCCAATGGTAAGTTGGTGGAGGTCGTCATTCGCCCCACGTCCATTCAAACTGTTGTCTTTAACTCGTAAGAAAATGTATGACACGATACCGTGCGAGAAAACTCGCTAAAACGGCAGTGACTGAAGCTCTCGTTGTTCCAATGTTACTTGCATCGAACGGGTATCCAGCGCTGTACGAATCGATCCCCGACTCGGGGAACCCGAGCTCAGGCCTTGTCATCGTTGACTTCAACCAAAAACGAGCCGAGCTGTCAGTCCAATGACTCCAAGCTGCTAACCGTGGGAGTGTATCCGATCGCCCGTCCTCGCAGTCACCAGTTGCCGTGTGAGTAACGTGACGAATGTTGACTTAGTTTTAGTATGGAGTTTGCCCTTGGCTAGTCTTGGCGCTTGAGACTGCCCGTGCGATACGTCACGCTGTGACGCCCAGACAAGCAGTGTTGCCATCTTGGTCAGCGCACCAGGACACGGTGAAGACTCCCTCTCCAATATCGAGCGCGGTGCAACAAGCAGCCGCAGTTTCCGTCAGTCCGCCGCCAACCAGAGTGATCTCCATCGCGTTCCAATCACTTTCGAATTGGCCGGCGATCCTCCAAGTCAGCACCACGCGACGCCACCTCCGTCGACTCAACACCAGCACCATGCTCGCACCGTACCTGCTGACTGCCTTGGCCAGCCTGCTCCTCGCCTCCCACGAGACCGCCGCTACCTGCAGCAACTGGTCCACGCGCTACCAGACCAACCTCGAAGGCGTCTGCGTCTGCAACGCCACCCAGTGCGACACCGTGTCCAATGACTACACAAGCCTCACGACTGGCCAGGTGGGCGTCTACACGACGTCCAAGGCCGGAGACCGCTTCGCGTACAAGGTGGTGAACGTCGACTCGACGGCGGTGAGCAGCCCAACGTACTCCATCGACGTGTCGACGCAGTACCAGACCATGATCGGCTTCGGCGGTGCCTTCACGGATGCGGCGGCCATCAACGTGTACAAGCTGTCGTCGACGCTACAGCAAATGGTGCTGGACCAGTACTTCTCGGAGTCAGGTCTTCAGTACACTCTGGGCCGTGTACCGATCGGGTCTACGGACTTCTCGACAAGCATTTACTCGTACAACGACGAGGTGGACGACTTCGAGATGGAGCACTTCTCGATTGATGTTGACAAGTCTCCGAACTCCAACAAGATTGATCTGATCCAACGTGCACTCAATACTTCTTCACGTGAGGTGAAGCTTTTGCTTCATCGTGGGCACCTCCAGCCTGGATGACGACGAAGAACACGACGATTAACTGTTCGTTGAAGGGCAGCCCTGGCGAGGAGTATTGGGAGGCACTGGCGCTGTACTATTCGAAGTTCCTTGACGCATACTCAGAGGAAGGAATCGACTTCTGGGCCATGACGGTGCAGAATGAGCCATCTTCATCAATCCTGCAGACATCAGAATGGCAATCGCTGCGACTGACAGCTGCGGAGGAGCGCGACTTCGTGAAGCTGGACCTGGGTCCGCGCATGGCTAGTGATCACCCCGATCTGAAGATCATTTCTGGTGATGACCAGAAATCGGGTATTCTGGATCGTCTTGCTCCGTTTGAAGACGCTGACGCTCTGAAGTACATCAGCGGTCTGGGTGTGCATTGGTACCGTGACCTGGACTTCTTTTTCTTCAGCCTTGGAGGTGACTTTGACAAGTTGCTGTCCTTCTACGACGACTACCCGGACATCTTCATGCTGGCGACCGAGGCATGCGAAGGCTACCTGCCCAGTTGGCTCGGCACGGGATCTGGTGTCTCGCTCACGGACTCCGACAATAGCTGGTCGCGTGCCGAGAACTACGGACACGATATTATCGAGGACCTCAACAACTACGTGGCCGGATGGACCGACTGGAACCTGGCACTGGACACTACGGGCGGACCAAACTGGGCCGAAAACTACGTGGACGCGCCGATTCTAGTGGACGAGGAGAACGGAGCCGAGTTCTATAAGCAACCCATGTTTTACATGATGGGCCACTTCTCCAAGTTCGTTCCTGCCGGATCTCGCCGCATCGAGTTCCCGAAGACGAAGACGCTGAGCAGCTTCCATCGCTGCGCGTTCGTGACGCCGGACAACCAGGTGGTGATGCAATTCCTGAACCGTGCGAGCTCTGCCGTGACGGTGAGTGTGAAGCAGACGGACTTGAAGACCTTCACGCTGGCGTTGCCGGCACACTCGATGCAGACAGTGATCTTGCCAGCATCGGATGCCACCACGATCTTGTAAGCAGTCTATGAGGTATTAATCACCCTTCTCCAACTTGTGTTGACAGAAGCGTCGTAAGTAGTGAAGGGTACAACAAAAGCGGTAACTGAACAAATGATTTCACTAGTCGGCGCCGCCCGCTTTGCGGGCGGAGGTATATGGTTAGATCAAACCCGTTGCGCTCGCTTGGCAGCTCGCTCCACTACTCGCCAAGGCCCGCTCGGCAGGTGCCGAGGATTTGGGTCTGTGTATAATTTAGAAATGTTTCATCAAATTCATGTTAGCCAGGTGTAGTACCTGTAGGTATCTCTACTTGCGATTATTTCTCGAACTTCAACAGATTAATTTTGAACGAAGGCATAAATCTATCAAACATGAGAGATTTATGCCTTCGTACAAAATCAATCTGTTGAAGTTCGAGAAATTTTTACTGTAAACCATATTCTTCAGCATCGTATTTCGGCCAACTGGTCTCATTTACACCTACGCATGAACTTGAGCTCCCTCACATGCAGAACATCATCAATACATCAATATGCGTTCGGTAATATACACACGTAACCACTTGGATCGCACATCCGCAATACATACACGTTGGTATTCACAATCTGAAATCGTGGTAGTCAATATATGTACGTACTATTATTCGCTGTGCTATCGATCGTAAAGAAGAACACACATGCAAACCCCTCTTACTCACTCACCCACTCACTCACTCACGTACGCACTTACTAACTCAAGCACCCACTCAAACTCACCCACTCACTCACTCACTCACTCACTCACTCATTCACTAACTCACTATGTCTCACTTCAACTCACCCATCTACACGACTCACTCACTACTATCTCTCCCTTTCTTACTTACACTAACACGCACACATGCATATGCACTCACACACAACTTAGGAACCCACTCCTTCTCTAACGCATTCACGCATGCACGCTTACAATTTCCATTTCTATAATTATTATGATCATGTTTGGATCACGCGATGAAACGCTCACACTTTGATGTGCTTTTACCCAAGCCAAATCACAACATACTGTTTGGTCTTGTACACACGTGAAATACATGTCCAGCCAAGTATACTATTCGGGCACATAGCTGACCAAAACAAATGATGTGTCCTTGTTCATACCTAATTCAGCTACTGCTCACCTGCTGTCATGATAGGCAATAGTTTTAAGGCAATGTGTAAGCTGAGCGTTCTGCAATTCACGTACCTCGTACGCATCTATCTATTACGCCTGTCTTCTAGATGTATATGCGCGTTATAGTACGTTTGCCTTTCAGCTCTACATGTGTGTTCTAGCCCACCACATGTGCATTGACCCAACGCTATTTGCATAGTCACGGAAATGCACAAATGTGCACGCACAGCCTACTCCTAAAACCCTATTGTACTCTGATACAACGTTACCAACGGAGCTTCTCCAGAAGCGTACTGATCCCCTCGTTTGTACTTGTACTTGGACTTGTGTTTACGCTAAGTGGGGTTGTTTCTGTCAGCTCTCCCTCGCATACACAATTCACACTCGTCATGGGTTCACCCGCAAGTGTTAACACTCAGCATGACCTCGCTACACGTCAGTTTCAGTCGCAAAGAAAGAGTTATGGTAAGCAACGGAGCGTGAACTTAACACGTGTGTGTTTTGGTAAGGGGGGTAGTGGTACATGTGCATGTTAATGTGGTACATGCATGCATGTATTCGTCCAAGTACGCAACTATTGTTCTAGTTCTATCTTAATCAAATCTGTTCCGTTCGCTCGTATACCTTTACGCAAAGGTAACCGGGCCAAGGACTCAAGAGGTCTATGCGTGCACGCAGGTAACATTCTTACACTCTCCGTTCTTCTTCGGCGTAGGCACTCTTGTTGCAATGGACCGCCATAAGCTATGAAAACTTTATTTTAACGTATCAATAACAGATTTCGACGGAGAAGTGTTTTGTTTTCAGCCAGTCAGTAATAACCTATTCTTGCAGCTTACTTTGCTGCTTCAGTTTCTCCTGGCGTTGCTGCTTACGTTGCACCTTGCGCTGGTGCTTGGCGTGGCGGCGCAGCTCGATCATGGCGCAGTTGCGCAGGCACTTAAGTACATACAAAAGCAATATAGTACGTATTATAACAAAAGGTGCATAGAATTATGTTCACAAAACGGAACGCAGTTTGCATATATTCAACCGCTTTTTGACCAATCACGGGCCCTTCTTTCTCTTTTTACCCAATGCCAGACTGCATAACCCCGCGTTTTCTACCTATGAAATTCCGTTTTTGAGCGTGCCATTTAGAGGCGGGACACGCACTGACACACAGTGGGCAACGGATTTTTGATATGAAACTAGTATGGCAGCATCCTCACGGCGAATGGTCGCCTTGGGTGCTGAGGGGGCAATGCTAGAAATAATGTTCGAAAAATATTAGCAGCACCGCCATATACTATTGTACAGTTTGAAGTTTCGCGGGCTTCCGTCGCTTTTCAAAACAAATCTAAGCAAGGGAACGACATCGAGCGCGCACGCCACCAACGCTCCCCTACAGGTGAGCGTCTCCAAGCGCCGAGCCGCGGTGCCTCCATACCAGTGGCTAACACTTTGTCGTGCTATGGATCCCAGACCTTTGCAGATGCCGAAGAAGATCACAACTCGAGGAAAGCACCACCAACCACCGCATGACCCGCTTCAGTGCGGATACCCTGGTGGTCACTGCAGCAACAAGAGGGGCGTGAAAGCAGATGGAGATCGTCACTGGCTATGCAAGAACCACCGGGATAACCAGAATGCTTTGAAGCGTGATCGCTAACGCAGAACCGCGAAGAAAAGGAAGACGAAGACCCAACCGACGTCTCAGAAGAAAGCGCACAGGGTGTCTACAGACGCAGTTCGAATTCGTGGTGACTCTGTTGCTACTGTAGGCGCATACATTTATTTCCGCCACCGCACAAGATGCAGAAAACAAAAATGCAGACACATTCACCCCTGATGCCGGCAGCAGCGCTCGTGATGTCGAGACTAGAAGTACACGCGTGGAATTACCTACAGGGGCACAATCGCTGCCCGCAAGAGGAACAACTTGCCGGTGATTTGGCTCAGAATACCGCTGATTCAGTGCTTCTCAAACCCTGAGCGTGTGCGTGTGCGTACTCTGCTCCTGCTTCGACGCAAGCTCCTCAAGTCGTGTTCGTTATTGTGCCGTCCGGGACTTCAGCAGCAACGTACGCGACCCAAGAGCACTTTTCGGCTTGCTGCAATGCTTCGCACGCTGGATTCACTCCACCGGATATTGATACTTGTGATGGAATAGCTGGTGGTTCACTCTCACAAGACCACCACTTTCAGGTCCCTGTTTCGCGAGCCCAGTGTGCAGCAGTACCGGCGGCGCAATACTTCCTGCCGCCACACACGGCTTCAGCATTGGTACACCAAACTATGGACAGTCTTTCAAGTATTTGTGCGGCGTCTCGCAATCAAGCAGCCGCTCGCCGGGGAGGTTGCAGCAATGTCTCTTGTCCTGTCGTCTCGTCGGCTGGCCACGATTTCTTTACCGCTCAGCACGAAAGAGCTGGTTCCTGCCGTGATAGCTGTGACCTTTCAAGCAGCAACTACCGAGAGCTGTAAGCCCATTTGATATTGATTTGTTTTGAAGATGTAGCGCAGTTAACTCTATCAACTGGGAAAATGGATGTGATATTGCTAAGATTATGCTGTCTAGCGCCAACTCGCACCGCTTCTTGATCATGTGAGCTCAGCTTCTGTATATGGCAGTCAACTTCGGAGCATCGTAAATTTATCTCGTGAACAGTCTTCGATGTGCGTCGCTGACACAGCTCTGAATCGAGCTGATGGGTCGTGTTCTAACCAGTCTCTCAACTAGCGATGAGATATCGAGCGGCTTTGCTTGTTCTTCGCAGGTTGCTGATGGATTCACATTCCGAAGACCCAACCACACACGTTCCGCATTCACTCCGTATGCTGCTACATGATGCTCTTGCTTTTCATTGTGAGCAGCTCAATGTCAGAAAGGATCCTTTAGCAGCCGCGTGTGCTCTGCGAAATAGTAGTCGCTACCGTGCTGCGTCTGCTTCATCTCACGCAGAACCGCCCCCACCAACGCTTCAAAATAGTACTTTACCACGGCCCGAAGTAGCTAGCAACGGTACTGCTTCTGACACGATGTGCTCGCTTCATTTTGATGATGATGGAATCTGATAGGATGAAATTCACGTTACACATGGTTGAAACTGACAGTTCGGTGACTGGAGGACTTGCGAAGTGTGGAGATTTTAGTGATGGTCTGGGAAGGTGCTGATGAAGTTTTCTGAGTCAAATATGGTCCCTAGACCTGGAAGTGTTAATCCCGGATATGTACAATCCAGAGATGTTAAACAACACTCTGTCCAGGTCGCCCCTCGTCCTTAAGCGGGTTGCCCAGACGTTTAGCGCTAAAACGCCTATCGTGAACGTATCAGATAGTGCGTCCAGCCTGATTTGACTAACAAGAAGCGACACAAGCCCAGATAATCCCGCATCTTAATAATCCCGAATCAAGGAATCCTGAATCCAAGAATCCAGATCCAGACATGCTGGATTCGAGTCCGAATACCCCGAATCAACTATCAACCATCAAGAAATTCTGGATGTGGTACACATTTACCCACGTCCAAACGTAAAATTATCCTGAATCAAGGATTCAAGGATCCAGAAGACCAGACTCCTTGATCCAGGAAATTTATCTTGGATTACAAGTTGAGAGCTGCGCCCCAGTGCCTGGCAGTGTTTTGGTGCTGATGCATTCCTGAATTTCCTGGATCCAATGTCAAACTGGCCTGAATTCCTGAATCAGAGTGCTAATCGTGAAGAGTCGGCCAAGATCTTTCCATATCTTGGCCGAAGAGTCGTCGTTGTACAATGAGGGGTGTACCCAGATTCACTCCCATAGTGAAACCAAGTGTAAGTCAGTGAAGTCAAATGATGTGGTCCACACCACAGAAAGAACACGAGAGAAGTACGCTAGTGTTAAACTAAACAGAGTTCGATTTGCTTTGTACCCCACAAGTGGTATAGAGTCTGTTATCCTGTTGTGGATCGCGTGCAGCCGCAAAGTGCCGACGTGGAGCTCCAACCTGTTGTCGCGTCAAGTTAGGTTGGGGTCCAGGACGTCGCTGTCCCAGGAGTAAGCCCCGCCTATTTCATTTACTAGTTGGGCGGGTGCGAGCTTTCCATTTCATATACTGGAGTTTGAAGGTGTCTGGATCGGCATTCGACACCTCGAGCCGTGAACGAAGAGTGCTGCGTGAGACGAAGACCTAAGTGGTGAACTTGCGAGTGGATTTCCCTCATCGGAGGGTGGTGCGCGTTGTGTTGTGAGTGTTTAGGGTTTGTCGGTTACCCTGAACGTGAAGCTCCGATTGATACCGGCGTTGTAGCCTAGTCCTCGGCGATAAATAACAAGGACTCTGCATATTGTGACGTAAAGAACTCTGTATTTGGTTTATTGCTGGTTTGTTACTGTGTGGAGTGTGTGGAACCCTGATCCTGGCTATCAAGTGTCTGATCTTGGAGTTTCTGGAAGTTTCCTGGATTCAGACCTAGTATCTGGTTGGAGAAGCAGAGCTCACTCACTTGGACAAATCAACACTGGTGGACGTTTCCCCGAGGTTAATCAAACCAAGAGGGATTGCACTAGGTACACGCCAACCTGAACCTGACTCCTGGATCTAGGATTTCCTGGATCAGGGCGTCGTTAGGTTCAGGTGTATCTGAATTAGGGCCGCTATTCACCCTGGACGGAAAAAGGTTCACCACCTCGTCTCACGTCCCCCAAATACCCCGGTGCAAATTACAGTTTACCGATGTAGCGGGGCTACACAGGATAGTGTACCCGGGGTACGCTAATACACGCAAATCCACTAGTGTGTGTGGGACACATACACTAGAGAGTTTTTGGAGGCTTTGCTGTTCCCATTCCCAGACAGCCTCGGAAGGGGTGCCTATGGGATTTTGTCACTATGTTTCGCAGCTCTACCATTCTCACATCATAATCTTATCAAACAGCATATCATGATCTTATATAGGCAGTCGGGCTCAACCCTTCCTATCCACTCACACACTCAAGTTCGTCCCGGTGTCGAGATGACAGCGGACGAGGTTCTCCTGTTGTGCGCACTCCTCGACGATGCGGGATGCGGCGACGCCATGACGCTCGCTGCTGCTACACTATACACGCCGCCGATCGAGCGCCCGTCGTACCCAGCATCCGCTTCTGTCTCGCTGCTATGACAGATGCCGATGCTGAGTTCGACTTTCGCTTCGACGTCGCAGGCATACTGCAGCTGACTTCGCTATTTGAGCTACCCGAATGGGTGATCACGACGAACCGCGACTGTGTCCACAAGACAGAAGCTCTATGCATTCTTTTGCATCGCCTCAGCTACCCCAGGCGCCTTGCGGACATGCGTAAAACCTTGGGAGATCGGAAGGTGCTCTCAGTCGTATAGTACTGCACATGGGTAAGTCTGTATGATGGCATTCACTGGACAGATTGTACTCAAACTAACAGTCTATTAGTTGACCTGCTTTTAGCTAGATATGAAGATACAATATATTTCCACAAGCAATTGCTTCGCAGTCGCATTGCTGAATGCGCTGATGCAGTTAGGCGTAAAGGTTCCCCATGACCAATGTGGTCGGCTTCATTGATGGGACAAAGAACGCAATATGTCGGCCAACAGCACGCCCCGGGCGCACCGAGAACCTTCAGCGTCAAGTTTATTCGGGACATAAGCGTATTCATTGCCTTAACTACCAGTGCATTACGACACCAGACGGCCTAGCGCTTCACTTCTGGGGACCTGTTGAAGGACGGCGCCATGACGTTACTTTATTACGAGAAATTCAGTTGCTGAATTATTTCGAGCAGAATCAAGAAATATTTGAGGGCTACGTCATCTACGGTGATCCTGCGTACGGTGTATCCCGCCATATTGTGTCGGGTTTTCGTGGTACGAGCACGTCGCAGAGGGAGCGGGCTTTTAATAGCGCGATGAGCTCTGTTCGTGAAAGTGTGGAGTGGTCTTTCGGCCGACTGAAAACGCTCTGGGCGTTCATTGATTTTAAGATGTCGAACAAGATTAGGCTTAGTCCTGTTGGCAAGAACGTCATGATTGCAATGCTAATGACGAACTGTCATTGTTGCTATTACAGAGGCAATCAGATTAGCTTGTTGTTTTAGCTGGAACCACCAACACTGCAAGTTTATTTAGGTCTTAACTAAAGGCCGTAATAAACATCCCTACTTGTTGTTCGCCGCTTCCACCAAACGCTGGGAGAACATCTCCATCAGCCTCATCAACCGCTCGTTATCTTCTGCGCGAAGACGAGCTTGATCTGCTCTGTCCTCGGCACGCTCACGTGCACGGTCGCGTCGCTCCTCCTCTCTTTCCTCCCTGCGAGCCTTGATGTCGCGCTCTTTCATCTCCAACATGGCGCTCGTCAACTGGGCCAGCCTCATGTGCTTTTGACGGGGAAGCCCCATCTTCCGCCGACGACTGTTCCAGCCGCTCCATGGCTACACGACGGGCGACAAGAGACGCGTCATCGTCCCGCTCGCGCTTTTTCTGCTCTTCCTGCCTCTTACTTTCTTGCACGCGCTTGGTATCGTCAAGGAGCTCAATCAGCTCATCAAGGAGCTGGTCGCGCTCCGTGACCTCCTCCGACACCCCGACAGCAAAGCTGCTTCCTTATTTTTTTGGCGGTGGGCGAGTACCAGCTGGTTCATGAGCGACTGCGCGTTCTTGCCGCTGAGCTTTTCGCGCGAAAAGGCAGGCGACGTCACCAGCGCTGCAGCCAGTGCATCCCAGTGCTGCATGACCTTGCCCCATGGCTTATTTTTCCGATTGTGACCCACTGGTGGTTGTCTTTCGCGTCACCTTTCTAATGATCCGTCTAGTAGAATTAGCTGCTCGGTCCTTAGTTGTCGCTTTCTTCGACTTGGTCATGGTGAACTTCCAGCAAAATCAGAAGTGACGGTGTCCTTTTCTTTTCTTGTCCTATCAAACTTTATGCATTTCGCTAAGTAAAACCCAACTCAATATCAGAAGCTGTCCGGTTTGTAGGTGTCACCACACTCCATCATCATCCATGTCGTGTAGCTAGTACAGTACGCCAGCTACGTACTGCCCATCACGGATTCCGCAGGCGACGCCATGCCCGTTCGTGACGCCGGTGCACAACGCCACCTTCAACAGTCTGCGCTTGCTGTTTGGGCTGCCTATCAAGCGCGGTCACTTGGCGTGACACCCGACTAACCGCGAGAGCGGATCTTCTAGCCACATCACCGCTCGTCTGATGCTTCTGTACACAAGCGAACCGTCGCAACTTCAACATCAACACTAAAAAGATAAACCGGTGCATGCCTGTCACGCCTGATCACGCTTGAGCAAGAGCTAGTACCTGTAGCGCCAACACCAGCATACTCGACATGTGCCAGACATTGATGATAGAAATAGCAGTCACCTACAAGATGCATGCATTTGCGCGTTAACTACAATACTCGCACAGCACCCTGCGAATCATATTGCCAAACCGCAGCCACGGTTCTTCTACGTTTCATTCAAAGAGTGTTTAGCGCGATGAACGCATCCACGCAACCACCACTAGCCCAACACCGCTCATCGCGGATTCCAAAGGCGACGCCATGCCCGTTCGTGATGCTGGTTCACAACGCCACCTTCAACAGTCTGCGCTTGCTGTTTTGGCTGCCTATTAAGCGCGGCCACCTGGCGTGACACCCAACTAACTGCGCCAGCAGATCTTCTAGCTACGTCACCGCTCGTCTGAGGCCCCTGTACACTCCCAACGCACCGAAAATGTAATGCTGTAATAGGCTTTGGTGGAGAATGCTGTGTGCCAAACTAGTGGTAGAATGGTACTCAAAATATACATGTAGTACGAACAAAACAGAACTATATACTTGACGTAAATGTATGACCAAGCACTACACTGGCATGCCTTCTCGACACGCTGCATCGCGGCACAAGCATAATCGCGGCTATGTACCAATAAACAAGGAAGTATTAGAGCTGTCTTGAGATTAAAAGCTCAAACATTTCACCTATCGTACCTTTTTACTCTTCATCCGTGTACTCACGTAGCTAAACGTGATTTCCGTGCCGCGATCAATCTGGCACGCCGCGAACAAACTACAGCGAATTTCACCATTGACATCCCAACGCTCAAGCGTGGAATTTGGGACGCAACTGTGGTTGGCGAACCGAGCCAGAGACCCCTGCCTTGTAGCGTCGATAACTTCACTGATGGTTGACTGTACACCGTAGTAGTGTCGGTTGCCGGACATTTTCTTAGCAATACGGAGTTGGACATGTGTGTGGACGCCAAAAGCAGACTAAGTAACGTACCTCATATCGTCGAAAGTATTCCCCCTGTTTGATAACTTCGCCCGTATACTCGATAATGTACTGGTCCTTCTCGGTGTCCTCATCAGCAAGGAGACCAATGCCCTTTTCTCCACAATGCTCCAACGAAAGCAGCACTGACGAACACCGCTGAAACCTCTGATTCCCACTGTCAGCTTTAGTGGAGCAATGGCCCTTGACGCATTCCACTTGCATCTGCAGCAACGCAATATGTAAGTTGCTGATAGAAAACTATTTGTCATTAAAAATATTAGAACTTACAGTTCGATTCTCGCAACCGGACTCGCAAGGAAGACGCCCCGTGTCTTCGACTTCGCACACACAGATAGGTGTTAGCTTCTGTAATTCAAATCTAAAAAATTGCACATATACATCCGAAAGAAAACAACGAGGCCGATAACTGTACACGTTGCTCAAAATCGGCTTGTATTCTGCATAAGCTTGAACGATAGACCTTGAATCCAGCAGCTACAGCCAAACACAAGTTAGACCGACGAAAACAGTTCTGTAAGGCTTGTATGACAGCAATAGTTACCAAGCTCCCAGCGAATCTAGACCGCTTAAAGCGATCACCACTCGTCAGAAAGCTGTCCATCTTCAGCTGTATTGGCTGGTTCTTCGACATCTGTCGTATTCACAGACAATTACGATGTGTGGTCCAGCTTGAAATGCAACCTCGTTCGACACCCATCCTCTTTTTACCCATTCGCATGCCTCTACTTGCAGTGAAATTGAATTGAACAAAGTGCATCCCCACATGCAGCCACGTTATCCAGACGTATCTTCAACAACAATAGTAGGTATTCGATTTGAAGTTAGGCAACTTGGCTAAGAATGCTACAATGGAAAGAAGAGAAAACCAAAGAAAATCGGCAACGACAAACATGTAATCTTCAAGGACGAGTCGTGCCAAATGCCTATGCGACGCCCTCACCAAAGTCCTCCGCTTGATCCACCTAGCGCTACCTCCAAGTCAGCTTGACCAGCAATCGATTTCAGTGGGTTTCTCCATCCTCGTGGCCGCGTTTTGCTCGTGTCACTGCATCAGAGTATCAGTTTCCTCCTCGTCCTCGCCGTCGCTGTCGGCGCCATGGTGGGGATCAGCCTGGTTGTTCCTGGCACGCTTGACGGCTTCAAAGTCACCATACTCTCGGATAAGTTCTGGGTTGGTCGGCCCCACAGACTGCAAGCTGCATTGAAGGACGTCGTGGTAGAACTTGAGCGCATGAATCTTTTTCAGCTCGTAGACAGTTCCAACTTGGAAGCGCGGTCTGGCCACCGAGCGGATCTTTGGGTCCCGAACGGTAATCTTGAGAACTCGAGCATCCTTGCGATACTGATCCATCTTTGCCAGCTTCTGGCTGTAAGGCTTCCAGTGATGCTGCATGAAGCCGTCGACAAGGGTGACACGCGTGCCCCTGTTGTTCATCAAACGGTCCGCGCTCAGGACACTCATGATGACGGACACAAAGATGACCTGCATGTCGTCCACTGCCTTGACGAACGCTCGAAGCTCCTTCACCGACACGAACACGTTCGCACTCTCTTCATCGGCTTGATCGCGCAGTTCGGCGTCCACCTTCGCCATGAGCTCAGCAGCATCGTTGTCACGCTCGAATCCCTCACTCGACATGGTGCACTGTGGCGACTGTTGGTAGGGCAAGGAATCGGGTTGAGGGTCTTGATTTGTGCTCCCGTTGGCAAATTGAGTTATGGCGAGCTCTGGAGCCTGCTCCTGTGTTTGTGTTTGCCGTCCTCGTTCGATCAGCCTCCCTCTCTGAGGTTTTTTATCAGCTCTGCCGAAGGCTACAACATTCCACAAAGTCAATCGCCCATCTTCACATTGTAGTAGCCCAGATCCAACCAGCATTACAGCCCGCCAAGCAGTCCAGCCCCTCACAAGACGCCAATAGCCGCTACGACGAATGGCACCTGAAATGGGAGCAACGTCAATGTCCATAGTGTCCACAAGACCCCGTTGTGACGACCAGCAAAGCAATATCAACGTGTGACCGACCTCTGGGGGTCTAGTCGACACTACGGCGATTTAAGAAGGCAAATGTCCACTAAGCAGCGCACCGAGTAGCGCTGCACCTTGCTGTACTCAGTCACCTTCCTTGGCGATAGTTAACCCCACCTAACACATCGTACTGCAGCCCTGTGCACAACAACATACCAGGGTCTCCGCTCGCATGCAGCCCGAGGCGCTATCCTGCTTCGACTCCAGCCGTTCCATGGTAGAGCTCTAGCTGGCGCTTGCGAGCCCAACACGTAGCCACAGGAAGGTGAGACACTAGCTGCAATCCAAACAGCAGCACTTAGCACACCGCTGCGAGAAGAAAAGAGTTCGGCTGCAGCCCTCCCTGCCGCAGCCGCATATGCACAATTAGAGCAGAGCCGCACGCGCCGTAGCTGGCACCACGCCGAGTCTCGATGGGCGTTGCTGCTGCAGTCCTATCTGCCATACTTATCGAGGCACTCGTCGGGCAGAAGCTCCTGCTCGATGTGCGATGCTGCTCGACGCTCGCTCGACAACTCGCGACGCTCGCTCGACAACTGGGCTGGTAGACTCGACGTTCTTACAGGACTTCTTACGGGAGACTTCTTACGGGAGACTTCTTACGAGGCGATAAACTCTGACAGGTTTGTATGGAATTCAGGGCTTTATGAGAGCTTAATTAGCGAGAGACTGGACACAGATACAACAAAAATCGCCGTATTAGCTCTTTTCGTAGGGTCGCGATACTGAAGCCGAATTTCCCTGTATCATAAAAATGGGCCCTGGGTTTAGTGTCATTGCGTCGTTAAGGCGTCCCTTCAACTTATAGTATTTGCGATAGTGACAAAATGTCAGTAAAGTCAGTCTTTTCCGCCAAAATGGCCTCCCGTGAACGATTAATAAAAGCTAACCCTTATCCTTTCTCACAACTAATGTACCCATCTAGTAAAAAGTAAATCAGAGTGAGAGAAGTTAAATCACAATGACACGATTAAAGGGCCAGACTATACACAAATGGTGCAAACCATACAAGGTGGCTAGTACAAAATATGCAGTATGAACCATACATCGTTCCCCAGCTGATAATGCGTGCATCACATGCTTCTGAGTACGAAATGATGATTATTATTTTTTGCGGTTATCGCCGGTTGCACTCAGGGCGAGCTCTGCATCAACCCCGCTTACCCGGCCCACTTGGTACCCGGCGGCTACGGCTGTCCGTACTGCGTTCTACACGTTGACTAATCTACCTATTTCTATGGAAGAGAACGCGGCCCGGACTATCTTGATATGCAGCAGGTATTACGTCGTCCCTCGCCGTTCCGGGTAGTCGGCACGGTTCGGAGGTTCACACCAATTCGTCGGGTCGGTCCCAAATGCATCACACATGTGGGTCCCACACACTCTTGCTGGCATCCTTTGCCAGGATACCGCCTTTGCCGTTCACGTTAGCTGCTGATCCGGTACTAAATCCAGTACCAGCTGCAGTCAATACTTTTCTGTTGGTCATCAGTGCTCGACTCATGTCCACTCCATCGTCTGTGATGCGGCCGTCGTCCGCCGTCATCGTTAGTGTTGCCGTTCATGCTTCACTCCTTGTATCATTGTATCCTTGAGCAGCGTGTTTTCTGCCATAATCCTCCGTCGCCTTGTCAGCGCGTTCTTGGCACTGGTCTTGTTATCAGTGTCGTCCTTGCCTTTTCCGTTGTTCTTTGCTGTCCTTCTTGCTCCTTGTATCTTGTTTCCTGTTGTCCTTGATTCGCCTTGTTACCACTTACCCTTGGTCCATCCGGGACTGGTGGGGCATTCTGTTCCTCACTGGGTTGTTTTCCTTTAGGGCGCACTATTCAGGGTGGAGCCGACTCTTGGCAGCGGTCGCTTCTTCGTCGTAAATGAGTGCTGCTGGACACCTTGGGCCGTAGTGCTGGGGTCGGTCGACGCTCTCCGCGGCGGCGTCCCTGGATCCTGTGTGTGCACTAAATGCTAGTCTGGTGCTTGCCTCCGTGCGACCCGGCGCGGGCCACCGCAGAGGCCAGTTCGATTCCCCTCGGTCGCTTGGTCTGTCGGTTTCGCTTGGGCACTATCCGGAATATTCGGGAATGAGTACGAAATGATGATACAGTCGACGACACCGTTTGTCTCGCGAGGTACGTCAAGTGGACGTGTATCTACAAGTCCGACACCGTTGGAGTCGGATTCTCCTGCTGACTTCAATAACGCACCACACAATGCGCTCACCTGATCCCTCTCGACTGCGGCAAGGCGGAGTGCCAATGAGACGCCTCGCAGCCTGCTACACAGCAAGACCATGCAGAGGCCGCGGCTTGCTGGAGCCGTCGGCCGACCTATAGGTTGGCGTGAAGCTCATCACGAAATTTTTTCGAGCTGTGAGACCGTTATATGCGAAATGATTTGGGAAATTCTTTGTCTAGTCAATAGTCACTTGACATCAATCAATCTAAGAGCTGATAAACGCTTTCCTCTTCTCATTAATCCAACCTCATTGAGAATTCTGCGCCCGTTCACGAACTCGAATCTGAGAGCATGCCAGTCAACGTTTTTAGCTCCCGGGCACATACCCAACATCCTGATGCTCTGGTAGCTGCCATCGTGACATTCTTGGCTGTCGCAAGGCGAGTCGCTTTGAAACGAAAGGGTGTTCACGTGCACGACTACGGAAGCAACGGAAAGTATCAGGAGGTGGCTTCAAGTGCATCCAGAAGTACCATATGCACCACTCCTCAAGATGCAAAAGACTGGAGCAGTTTGTGCGATAATGGATATGGTGATTTTGCGAAAAATGATACAGTGAGTTTATCTCGCATTGATAATGTTGATACCCATATAACACCTTCATCTCGCGAGGACACAAACAAAGTCGGATTTGTGTTTGCTATTGTGGATCGTAAGGGGGTTTGTTCTGAGTATTGGTATCGAGTTCAGTGGCGAGATGAACCTGATGGATATCGTTGGCCCGATTCGTGGTTACTCGGCACTCAACTGCGTGAAGATGGACTAGACCCTGATTGTACTGTGGTTGATCAGTGGAAAGACTCAGACATAATTTCTTTTTATGATTTTTGCCGCGCCCATGGCCATGCCACGAAAATTGAGCTTCACCTGATGGAAAGTGTGCGGTTATTGCGCTTGCCCTTTCGGTTATCTTACTTGGAAATTCGGGAAATGGCGCGCAGTTGGCTCCTTTGATGATTTTACGACAGAGTGCATTAGGCGTGGGCGACCCTTATCTCGCAAAGGAATAACTACTGGTGAGCTACGCAGATCTATAAAGTTTGTGAACGCCTGCTGCTCTTCTTTCGCGCAACAGATATGCATCCGGACTTTCGATAAAAACTTGCTAGGAGGAGTTAATGGCAAGCAAGCTCCGACCTCCTTGGAGTTGTGTAGGTTGCAGGATGGCGTTTTCTGGTGTGCTGCTTTTAGCTCACTACGGATTACTCATTTTCTTACAATAAGTGTTCTTGAAGGCGAAAAAATGTTTACGATGGTGAAAACTGTGCAGTTTTCTATGGAGACGTTTGACACGTCATGGATTGCTGGGATTGTATGTATTCTTGAGGCGTATTGAGATATATGAGCCTGTTGAGCGCAATTAGCTATTAGCTGCCAGATGAATAAAAGCATGCAATATCATCATGATGACTTCTCGATGTTCAGGATTATTGAATGGCGAAGTTCGTTCGGAATAAAAGAAGGTTTTCTTCGCATCATCTACATGAACATGAAGTTCGTTCGGAATAAAAGAAGGTTTTCTTCGCATCATCTACATGAACATGTAGGTATTGTTTGGCTTGTGTCTTGATGATGTAGTGTTGATGCGTACAAACACATTGTCTTTGACTCGTGCAATGTCCACAGCCCGTTATTTCAGACGGAGAAGCTAAACAGCTCATCTCGATGCACCCGAACGACGCTACCAGAGTCAGCACCAAGCGGAGAGGTGGAGGCTGGCGAGAAACGGATCACGGCAACGGCTCGCATGAACCTCGATGATGATGACAACCAGGACTCGATAGACGAAACCAGCAAAGATGGCACCGACTTTTTGAACAGACACTCAACAAGCAGGCAACCAACGGCCCAAGTGTTGGCCATCGTTCCTGACCTACGCAGATCGCATCTTGCAGCTGGATGCTCGAAACTCTGCGTGCACTAACGAGGTGTTCATCGTAAAATACCAGACCCATGCGCTGCCCCCAAGTACTACAAGAACATGATCCCCGAGATCAAGATTCATCTGTCTTCGCATTGCCGACGGTTTTTCCACGAAGAGGACTTCGAGTTTGAGTACCTGAAGGCTGGTCACTGTCCTTGCTGTCAGATGGCCGAGTTTGAAGCGTTGAATCCCCCAGCACACAGGTGACCGCACAACCGGCGCCAGGTTGCTAGGTGTGCCCTCCGCCATCGCGTAATTCAGCGAGTCCGCCTCCAGGCTGCTTTCACTCTCACTATTCGCCTCCATGTTAACCACAGCCCTGTGATCTCGGCCCAGTCCGTGTGCGACAGCACGCGCTGCGCCGTTTTCCGTTTTTGATGTACTACATGTAACTCTCTGTGCACTGCAGGCGTCACGAGAGTACTTATCGCCTAGGTCCCACCAACCTGCGTGACTGTCGCGAACTGCGGCTGGTGATTCGTTTATAACCCGAAACAAAAAAGCAGAGGCTATTTTGGTCTAAAAAGTACCGTGACTCCTTGTTTTGGGTTTAGGGTTTTGAAATGGACAGCACGACAGCCTAGAAGTGAACAGCCAAAAACCCAAAATAAACCCCAAAATCGGACAGCTTTCGAGGGCGATAGCCAGCTATCGTCGCCGTTCCTAACCGGATCATGTCCAGATCATGATCCTGAAAAACAGGACGCGATTGGCTAGCACAAATACATATGGTAGTCCTGGAGAGACCTCGTGATCTCGTCCTCGGGTCATCATCTGCATTCGGATCATGGATAATTTCACTGCATTTACGAACTCACGATGAGATTGGCAAGGATAATCGCGCTTGCGTCTGCAACGGTCCTCATTGCTGACAGCCAACGCCGTCTAAAGAAGGTTGTAGCGCGAACGCGTCTAGAATGGGTATCACATAGAGAACGACTGCTGCAAGAGGGACAATTCAAGCGATTTCATCGGATGAGCGCCTCTGCATTTGAAGCGTTGGTGACATCGGTGGCATCTGCCCTACGACGCGATGAACTGCAGTCGCGACGCAGGTCAGAGACTAAGCCGATCACGCCAGTAAATATGGTTCAAATGACGGTGACGTGGTTAGCCGGTGGCTCATACCACACCATTAGCGTTTTAGCAGGCGTTAGCGTCTCCGTATTTTATGCCGTTCTTGTGGATGTTATGGAGGCAATTTGCACCCCCTTCATTTCTAGTGATGGCCTTCAAGCCACAGCAAATGACTATGCTGCAATTAGCAAGGACCAAATATTGACAGGGTGTGTAGGTTGCGTGGACGGTTGGCTTTGTACGATCAAAGCGCCTAGCTCCGTGGAGGTGCCCGACGTTTCTGCCTTTTTGGGGGTATTATCTCACGTACGGAATCAACGTGCAGGCCATGTGCGATGCATCATCCCGACTTACGGGGTATTGCTTGAATTCACCTGGAAAGATGTCGGACAGTGTTGCATTTAAGAAATGGTCATTGAGCGAGTCCATCTCGGCTCTTCTTTTCGGATACTACATCATTGGGGACAACGCCTACATTATGTCTTCATCTATGCTAGTGCCGTTCACTAAGCCCGAAATTAACTCATCGGATCGCTCAAGCTATAATTTCTATCTCTCACAGCTGCGAATTCGAATTGAAATGTCCTTTGGCTTGCTGGTGAACAAGTGGCGCATTTTCCAACGGCCGCTTAGGTAGGTGATTAAAACATGCAAGAAAATTCACAATTGCTGTGTCGATGAACGCGTACGCGAATCAAAGAATATATCTTCTGCCGTAATTGACTACAACACACTGGAAGATTGTGAATACGTCCACACTGTAGATGCCAGCAACGACCATCGCGAATTGAAGGTTAAAAATGGTCATATATTACGACAAGTTATTGTGGAGCATATTGCGAACTACAACTTGTCACGACCCCCACCTAGTCGTACGCGACCCTGTTAGTCGCCTACAATGCGAGCTTCGATTTCATCTGCTTTACGCTGAATAGTCTCCATACTATCTTTCAATCTGATTCTCTCGTCTTCCAATGCACTTGTAGGGATTATTTGTCGGTACACTCGTGAATCTGAATATCAAGCGCCGACAGAGCGTGACGTCGACGCACTATGATACCGTCGATAGCCGCCAGCTTTTCCGACAGGGTTTCACGTTCCATACGCTCGCGTTGCATGCGTACTAGTTTGGTTTTCTCAGCTATCAATTCGTTGTTTGACGCAGCCTCCGTGTCACTCAGTTTACTACCGCCTCCGTCAGCTTGTGCACGGATCAAAACTCTTTCGGCGCTTCCGATTGTGTTGCTGCTTCGTGCTGGACGTTACTCCCTCCTTTGTAGAAGCATCCTCATCATCCTCGTAAATGCTCGACGAACAAAACTCCCTCCCAGCCCTACGGTGATCACACCACAAATGCAAGTACATAGCATCTTTGTCGCCTTTGCAGAAGTCCCAAAAGTCAGCACGCTCTCCCAACAATTTTGAGTTTGCCTCTGCCTGTGCGAAACGTGAGCTGACGAACTTCCAAAAATTCTTCAACTTTGCTGCTGAATGGACCGTGATTTGATCAGGATAAATGGCTTCAAAAAAGGGATCATCTGAAACGAGACCGTCAAAGGCTTCATTGCTCGTATTAAAAGCCTCAGCCACCGCCACCCAAAAGCGTGTTCCTCCTTCATCTGGCTGCTGTCGAGTAAGCTGGTCACCAGAACTTATAAATCTCTCAAAACAACTCATACGAAAAGAGTACGTTGAGAAGCCGGAACACACAGTGGCGTGTTCGCCTCGAATCAGCGGTATCTGATACACTATCATTGCGCTTGACACCACGTTGACGCTCCAACAGCAACGCCACGCCGCCTTTAGAAGCATCGTACCCCTCTAATATCTGAACGCGATCATTCTTCTTCGTATTTTTGGCCACGAACAGCTTTTACGGGCGGTACACTCGAGCTTCAGCTGATCTACGGTCCAGTCGTGGTAGTCGTCCGACGTAGGAGCACCAATGGCGCGCTTGCTGCCAGCTTTCTGCCGCGCAGACCATTTCTTGCTGACGGGCACCTGTTCACTAGCTTCGCCCTCCATCATAGTTTCGCGACTGCCCCGAAACTCCGACATTCGCTTTTGGCCGGCGGCGGCGTTACGCCCGGAGCATGATCTGGTTAGGAATGGACATCAGACTCATGACCCAGCTAGCCGAAACCCTAGTGGGTTCATGATCCGAGTGATCCAGTTAGGAACGGCCCTCATGCACCTCCTCTTACACACTACACACTACATCAATCTCGTTACCTGCAAAACCCTAACCAATACTGCACATTACTGCTGCATACTGTCTGCCCGCTGTGTCGCACCTGTCCACATCCATCTTTACCAAATTCATTACCCGCATCTCCTCTCACACACAGTACACAACATCAACCTCGTTACCTGTAAAACCCTAATTAATACTGCACATCACTGCTGTATACTGTCTGCGCGCTGTGTCACACCTGTTCACATCCATCTTTACCACACCCATCTCCTGTATCTTCTCTTACACACTGCACACAACACCACCCTCGTAACCCGCAAAAACCCTAATCAATACTGCCCACCCACTGCTGATATTGTCTGCGCGCTGTTGCGGAGAAACGGTAAGAAAGAAAGGCGGAGGCGCGGACATTCAAGGTCACTCTCGCGAAAGACTGGCCGGATCGGACGGCCACTGTGGGATAAGAAGCCGGTTTGTACGAAAGGCGATGAGACGAGATCTGTGATCTGCAGCTGATGAACCCACTCTGTCCGGTTACATAAGTGAGAGGAACAATCAAGGAGGATCCCGGAGGGACCCAGGTTCAAGAGACGCGAAGGATCCACGATAAACGGTCATAACGAGTCAAGATTGGAGGTCTCTAAGAAGATCGGCGATCCTCAAGATCCGAAGACCATATATCCTGGGTTAGATCAGCGACCCGGTCGGATCAAGATCGGCACTCATGAAGATCCAAGATCGGCGATCCCAGATGGGTAAGTCCAGATCCGGTATGAGCCAGTTGATGATAACATATGTTAATGGGCAGATAGGATGTAGGAAGTAACAAAAAATCAGAGTCAAATTTGCCTAGCAAACCATAAGTGCCTGAAAACGCAAGAGCGGGAAACTACATTGGTCCTGCAAAAGCACCGTCGATTCTGACGATAGATCGCTAGTGTCGTGTGCTAGATCTGGAAATCATTTGGCCAGACCCGCACGTACCTACGATCTCCTTCTCAAGTGCAGATCCTAGATCGTCGGAGTTCTCAGATTGGCCTATCGTCTATCGCCTCTCAACCCACAAGATCACACTAAAGGCGGTGGCAAGCATCGCGAAGGAAAGGAAACCTACAGCCCCAAGGCTACCCAGGCCCGGATCAAGTCCCGTCCCTCCAGATCGGGACCCGGATCTTGAAGATTCCCGATTTGGAAACTACGCGGCAACAGCATGAAGATTCCCGTGCTGTTACACCCCTAAGCCTCGCCAAGCCGTTCTACGCTTCACGGGGGCAGTCTCAGCGTCGTTCATTGGGTTGTGTTCATTTGAAAATTTTCGATCAGAAATTGGTTCGCTCGCGGAGTGGTTCTTGCATGAATTACCTCGCCGTTCTGTAGCCGACTTCGACGACTAAATGGTTGTGTTGTTCCGATTACAGCTCATTAGATCTAAACACAAGTGGTTGCGCTGTTAATCCACCTATGATGAGTCAAAGCAGCTTATATTCGGGCTTCAATTCTTCAAAACGCTTTTCAAATCTTCTTTGACGAGAGGATCGCAAGATTTCGGAACGAAGTGAGCACGTCCGTCATGCCCTTCGCCAACATCTACCGACTGACAACCAGCGTTTGAGAGGTATCGCATGCACAGACGAAGATTGATCCTGATTTTGCATCATGCTGCTTGGATAGCCACTAGAGAACCTTCGGTGGTATGGGCCCCAATCCTTTCTTGAGTCCTCGAATTTTGCTCGTTGGAGGTTGTTGTCCATGCGCTGTTGTATTTCGCTCCATCCGAAGAGGGATTGCCACCGCCGACTTCAATTACAGCTCATTCAGCTGGCGCTCTTGAATGTATTGTAGAATTTCACGCAGGAAAGAGTCTTCCATGCTACATCGGTGTCTGACACGAGACGGATCGACGTCAGAGGATCGAGCAATAGCAGATCGAAAATTTTCCAGTCTATCGTTGACCCAGTACACGAAGTGGGGAACCTCCTCTGGGTCGCACCGCATTGGTATAACTTTTTCTTCAATAAAAGCGATGATTGCATCGACCAAAACGACTAGTGTCCGCACACAAAACTCGCGCACAAAGACAGCTCGCACAGCACCAACCACATCCAGGATACTCGATGCAGTTGGCGCTTGCTCAAAGTCCGTTGTTGCTGAAAAGTTGAAAAATGCACTTCCAGACTCGATCCATTCCATTCGTTGCTTTCGATCCATGAGTCGAAAGTGCATGATCGACAACCCATCGACTCCAAACCCGAGGTCATATGCCCGAGTCAACACGCCCGGCAGCGACTTACACAAAACAAACTTGGATCGAAGCTGGCTATTAACGTGCACGGCAGGGGTCTTACTTCTGTGTTTTTCAGCAGTCCGTTTGTTGTGCACTTCTCGACGCTCTGCTGTTGGGGAGTACTTGTACTTTGACTTGCGTTCAGCGCGTTTAGTTGAATATCGGAAAGGATGAGCGTATGCTGGGTCACTTACTACTTGACTCGACTCGGAAATCCTGGACTCCATGGCAGGAGGGTCTCGGATACTCAAGAAACGGTTAAGCAACACGGGATCCCGTTGAAGTTTTTCCACAATGAATGCATCCTTGTCATCAGCCGGACTCGCCTCAGACAGTTTGAGCGTTGTGGTTGAGGCATTTCAGAGATGTCGTATGTTGTCGTCGCTGAAGTTCTACTTCGTCTCGCTGGTCGTGCGGTGGGTGATATTCGGGTTGACGCGACCGGCTATGTCGCTTCTGGAAAGACGTCATCGTCATCATCTATGCAAGGATCAAATGTCGTACCCTAAGCGTCTACAGTGTCGACCTCGGTCATGTGCGTTAGCTTGGCTACTGGATCGCAATGGAACTCGACAAAATGATTCGCCAACTAGTTCTGACGTCTCATCAACCGTACCATCGACGAAATTTGCGAAATCGATGGCATGCTGGAGAGGAAAGTGTTTCCTTTCACCAGACTGTGGGTCAAACCACGTGCACTCTTGCTCAGGATCAAGAAAACACGTCTCATCAAAGAGTCCCTCCAAAAGGAGGTCACCGCATTGGTGCTTCTGACTAGACTTCTTCCTAGCACTTTGTCTAGTATGTCTTCGTGGAGCTGTTCAATCTCACTTTCATCCCATACTTCCTTCTTACGCTACCTGTTGTAGCATTAACGCTACCACAGGTGCCACGACGGTTACATGTCGCACTGCAGCGACAAATTGAGCTCCTTCGGACTCGACCGTTACGGTTTCCTCACCAACCCCAACAACTGGTCCGTGAAGGACTTCTTCCGTAGTAGTAGCCGCGACGGGGCGACGAACCAGCGATTCACGGTTGGTCTTGGAGACTGTGGTGGCCGCCACCAGGTGGGCTCTAGCAACAGATCTCGACACGGTGCCCTCTTCTTCTCTTTCGCTTCTGAGCTTGCGAAATGTCACGATGTCGGGCTCGACCTTGAGAACGCGTGCGTAGAATGGCAAGGCTGAATCCCCTTCGCCATCTTCTGGCGTCAGGTGCAGGAACGATCGGGAGGTGTGGCGCTGCATCTGTACAGAGTGCGAGACAGAGGAACGCAGGTGAGCAGAAAGGCTTAAGCTTGTGCGCTAGAGAGCGAAAACGAAACTAATGCTGCTCCTACGACTTGTCCTGCGTTGGTTTCATCCCCTCCTTCTCCAAAAATATATCTCGCCTACTTCTCGCAGCAAAAATATCAATTTCGGGCTTTCGTCCAGGTCGCCGTAAACGACGCCGTCCTGTTCGCCGTCCACATCACCGTCAATCTCTCTTTTCGCTTCGTTTTCACGTCGCCGTCGAGCTCGCCGTTCACTTCACCGACCAGATCGCCGTCCAGATCGTTGGCCAGCCGTCGTCCAACTTGCTATCGAAATTGCTGTCCAAGTCATCGTTCGAGGAGAGGTCGCTACAGCTGTCGTCGACTAAGTTCGCACGTCGAAGTGCTGATAAGGCACCATCTGGTAGTTGCTCGGGCACTACTGATGCTAAATCCGCTTCCTCTACAACAGGAATCGGATAAGTTATGTGAGCCTTTGTAAAGCCGTTTTGGATAGTTGCCCGATAAAGCTTATTCCAACTTGCGCTTATCCAAATGACCAGCTCAATACAGCTAGGTGGCTTCGGCTTGAAGAGCCGCTCGGATCCTCGGTGCTCTTGCAACTATGCTTGAAGCGTGGTTACCGATGCATTCCGCAGGGTGCTATTAAAGAGTCGGTTCCTTGCGATGTCGACTGGATGGGACGTTATTGTGCAGGACGGCGGAACCTTTAGCAGATGCACGTCCATGCTACGGGCATGGGCTTCGATGCCTTCTGACCAATTGTCGGAGAAGTCGGCGTCTAGCAGGATAGCAGGCTCGCGACGATGCGGACGGTTACCGAACGCTGACGTCAACAACGCCTTGCGAATTTCAGCGTTCCATATTCAATCCCGTTCACTCCTTAATTTTATGCACCTACTTCCACATATGCACATCAAAAACACATCGTGTCTCTAAATTGACAGTCTTTCCACCTAGAACATTCGACCGCGTGACCTTGTAGTCAAGGTGAGTCACCGCCTTATTGCCATCAGAGTCCGCCAAGAGCACGACGGTCACTCGTTCCTTGTATTTACCTCCGTGGCTACCCCAAGCAGTCTTGGTTCCTTGGGGGCCACGGAGAGCTTAGGAAGATACTAAAAAAATCGACTGTTAGATAATAAAGATAATGTTAGCTACATGTAAGCTTAAATAAAACTCGCAAGGAAATTGCGTTCGCCGTTACCTGTCTGGTCAGCGTTGTAAGCCTTTTGGCTCCCAACTTAAGCATGTTTTGCTGAACTGTTATATTAAAGGCGAGTGCAATTGTATCAACATTGTCTAGCGCGATCTGTCCTAGACGCGTTCGAGAACGCATGCTAAACCGATGGCGTCCTAAGAATCCTTTTTGCAAATACCAGGAGGTTTGCAGTGCGATTACCGAGTACCCCGCGGCGATGTCGAGGGCTTTCACTCGCAACATCGCCGCACTGACAGGAACTCTATCCTTCCTCAACATGTTAATCCATTCAACTAGGTCTAACTGGCAAGAGAGTCGCGACACCAGTAGGTCGTAGGTATTTATGGTCGGCAAGTTTGGGGTCTGCGCAGCGCTCTTTCAGCTCTTCCTGATGACGTCTCCAGCCAAAAATGAGTTTTCTCTTAGATTCTTGTGTTGTCGAGGTCAACCCACTGACATATGTTTTTATTGTCTTGGATATACAGTAATATACCTCACCGACGTATGCTTATTATTTCACTGGGGCCGCACGCCGATCTTGTCCTTGGCCGCAGGACGGGTTTGGTGGCTACAGTGACGAACTGCCATACAAATATATGCTCCATAGACTAAACACGCACGACGGCCGCCACCGACTTGTCCTAGTGCTGCTCCAGTGCACGGGTTCCTTGCCAAGTTCTTCTCTGAGTTGTTAGGAAAGGGCGCCGGGGTCGCTTGACCGGGGACTGAACCTTACCCTCTCTTGGCCTGCCAATGTCCTGGTGCGGGCTGCTTATTACCGTCAACTACCATGGGACCGCACATACCCGTATCACCGGCACGCTTGGTAAAGAACTACGCTATAAGCTACGTCGGCTCGTGCAATTGCTCGCCACTCTATTTGCTGTATTAGTGTTAGCCGCGGCCCCGAAAAGGGATGCGCTATTCCTGCTGTCGTTTGCTGCGTGCACTACTCGGCGAATCTGAAAGTGCGCGCTATCTACTCGGCAGCCTTGGTGGCGGCGGCTCGTCGCCCCACAGTCGCTCATTCCTTGCGTGTCCCTTCAGTCGGCGTAGCTTGGGCGCGGGTGATCTTCTCGTCAAGATCGCTGGGCTGCGGCGGTCCGAACGGGTCGACCCGTCCAGCACCGGCCTACCATCCGTGCCTGCTGTCCTCCGCTGCCTTGATCTCTTGCTGACTTGCTTGGACCTCTTCGCCGCTTGTCGCCTGCTGTCTCGCTTGGTATTCGTCGTCGCTGTCATCTGCTGCTCGCTGGGGATACAGGAGGATGCGAATTCCCTCCTCTTACTATACCATTATCAGCAAAAAATACAATTTCAAGTTTATCCCTACTCGATACGTGCGTACGTGTGTGCTTCGGGTATGGTCTTGCTTCTCCGGAAACTCGCGGTCAATCGGGATGCTTTACCATCTTGGCGATGGCGTTCTTTTGTCGAACTGATTGACCAAGGTGCGTCTACCAGAACGGGTTAAATTACCGTGCCTAAATGATATAAAATTCGACGCTACGATGCCCTTTGATTACTGATTGGTCCGTTGCAAGTGTCCGTAGCAAGCCAACGTCCGGTCACATAAAGTTTACGGTATAATGTCTGCGGGCAGTCTCACACCTGTCAACATCCATATTCACCACATACATATTGCATCTCCTCTCACACACTGAACACAACACCAACCTCGTAACCTGCAAACCCCTAATCAATTCTGCATACCCAGGACTGCACATCACAGCTTTATGTTCTCTGCACGCAGTCTCCCACCTCTCTACATGTATCGACACCTCGTAAATCTCCTGTATCTCTGTCTCACACACTGTACACAACATGTGTGCAACCCGCGTCAGGACGAGGTGACCTGGACGGACCATTTTTTACACCTCCGGGTGTACACTACGGGGTGTCATGCTTCCAGGTCTAAAAACTTATTCGAATCCTGGATCCATGTCGTGTCGAGACGGAGCTGTACCAAGGAATGGTACCAGTGTGCTCGGCCTATTGAATGACATACATTACGATCAAGAAAAGGGGAGACGAAAGGCCGTTGCAGTCTCCGATCGAGGGTATCAAGCGTTAGTACCGCCGATGGAGTGGGAGTGGCGGGTGCTGGCCTGGATGACGCGTGGTTTTCCGCTCGGTTTCGAGGCGGTAGGATGTGCTGAGCGTGTTATTGAAGTGTACCAAGACCAGGAAGGGTGACGTGTGGAGCGGCAGGGTGAGCAGCACGGTCGGAGCGAGTGCCTCGTGGCTACTGGTCACGCGCGCTGCCAAAGACGGGTGTCACGACCCGAGGTGCGCAGGAGGCGTTGCCGGGAGGTGGGTCATGGCCGTGAAGGAAGGAAGCGGCGTGTGGCCGTGTGCTTTTAGTTTTTACTCAGTCGTGAATTTACCTTGCCTGACACAGGCCCCCAAGATCACCAAACAAATTACCGTTTTTATTAACCGTTCGCATGCGTTCCTAGCTAGTGTGACCAACAACTACTACAGCATTCTCCGTTCCTTCCTGCGGAGATAACGGGTTTTAACCAACACCGGTGAGCCGACCCGTGCAGGGCACGCGACATCTGGTGGAGAAGCAGGGTAGCTCCTTGCTGGAGAAAGGAAAATATCGGCTGTGACGAGCTGAGTAGAAGCTCGTGGAGTGCTGTCGCGGGAACTGTGGAGTGGACCATCGCTGTGAAAGTGATCTAGTCCTGAATACGTCGCTTGAGTGCGTTCGTGGGCTGAGGCTTGACGCTGGATAGAGTAATCACAGAGCCCGACGCTGCAGTAGTCGACAGGGGAGAGTCCCCATACTTGGTGCGACGTGGTGCCGAAAGCAGTTGCAGAACAGCTGAGGAACGGTGAGAAGACCGTTCGTGCATAGGTGAACGCTGTCAGGGGACATCACTTGGGATTTTCGGCCTCCGGACGCGTCTCCATATTTTCGATGCTTGCGACCGCAGCACGCCGTATCTGCGGTTACACGGTGCTTAAATGCGGTCCACTTGGCCTAGTCAATCTCAACGACGCCAAATACTACGAAAAATGCATCGCCTTATCGTGGCTAATACAAGGCTTCGAGTTGGGGAGTGGGGGGAGTTAATGAAGCCGAATACAGCGGGCTCCTGCTCTGCTTTGATATGTTAGACGGCCTCGACAAGACAAGATTGGTCATCTGTGGCGATTCAAATCTGGTCATACGCCAGATACGTGGTGAGCTTGATTGCAACGCGCCAGGTTGACGTTGTTGCGCCAGAATGCATTATCTCGTCTACGAAGTTGGCCGGATCACGAACTCTTACACGTCAAGCGTGCGTAGAATGCGAGCGCCGATAGTCTCGCGAGCGCTGCGCTGCAACGCGAGGGAGGGATGACAGTCGAAAGTCAGTCAGGCGTGGCAATCTCGCTACGCTTAATCGACTGGACGAGATCCTGATCCAGACATCGAATGAAACGACAGACAAGATCAGCACCGTGGCTACCCGTAGCCGGAGAAGAGCGCAAACCCTACAGCTCTGGAGGAAGAAGTCGTCCGTTAGCTTCGTGCGGATCGGATCCGTCAGGCCCAAAATGAAGAAGCCTGGATCGTGAACCTGAAGAAGTACTTAGTGGGCGAAGTCCAGGATCTGACCAGGGAAGAGGCAAAGGGATGCAGCATCACAGCTGTTGTCTTTGAAGTTGACGAGAATGACCTGCTGTTTTACTGTCAGCCGTCAGTGAAGGTGGACGCGGATCGAGATGGTCTCCTTAGTTTAGTTGTGCCCGAAACGCTGCATGCCGACATGCTGCATCACTACTATGTCAGCGTAGAAGGTGGACACCAAGGTATCAGCTGAACATACCAGCGGATCAAATATCACTTCTACTGGCGAGGCCTATTCCGAAGCATGCGGCAATTTGTCAATGAATGTGTAGAATGCGAGACAGGTAAAGGAAGACCGACTATCCGCGGAACTTCCCGGGAAACGTCCAAGCAACGTACCCGTTCCAGATACTGGCGATGGATCACATACCCTCACTGCCGAAGTCGCATCAAGGAAACACGGAACTCCTTATCTAGGTCTTGTTGTGCACCCGCCTAAGGTGAGATATTATCTGGTGCTCTTCATTCCCAATGCAACAATGACACACTTTACAGATGAGCACGCGAAACGCGTTTGTTAACAAGTAGTTCTAACCTCCGAAGCACTGGAGGTGTATCATCGAGTATGTTATAGCGCAAAACAGGCGGTGTTACTTTACGCTTCTTAATAGGACAACCGTCTTGTGAGCAAGTATGTTTCCCATGTCGTTGAAGTACTTTCTGGTGCTCACCCGCCGAAGGGCACTTCGGACTCGTAAATTTACCATCATCACGCGAGGCTTGAACTGTTTCGCGGTTTGGAAAATGAACCACCGTGCGGGACTGATGATAATGCTGGTGATGCTGATCTCGTTGAATTTTCTTTTCGAATGCCAACATGCACTTACCACATCGATATGAACCTGTGTCCATTTCTCCCTATTTTGCGTCACAGGCTTCTAGACACTGTTCAACAACAGTTATTGAAAACGAGTGTTCCATAAATACAGAACGCGATCTTTCCTGTTTTATCATTGTCGTCTTGAGATCGAATACACAGACACGGAGTGTCAGTGATGTACGTGAGTGAGAATTGGTTCATCGGGTTCGTTAGCCGCGATCTAAGTGGACGAAGCGATGGAACGGTTATCTTCTCCCATGACTTCAAGTCACGGTCAGGAAGAGGGGTCCCTATAGCGTCCGACATCGTCAATTCACCAGCGAACCCCAGCGATAGCTCGTTCAGTGAGCAAAACATTTCGGCCAGCAGCCCGCTCAAGGCCTCGCATGCCTGGATGAACACGTTCTGGTATGGCCCCATTTCTTCAAAGCTGCGTGCAATTTCGACGCTCTCAATATTATTTTCACCAATGCGCAGGATCGCAAATTGCGACCAAGTTCCAGCGGACATCACCCGATACGGCATCGCATGGCTGCAGTTCCTTCAGCGTGCGGAACAGGTTATCTGACTGAGTCATGCGGAAGTCGAGCTCAGCATTCGGGTGCAGACCGAAGGCCAATAGTGAGTCCAGTCCGTCTTGAGCTCCGTTTTGATGTCCTTCAAGTACTTATCATCGGATGAAGGAGCCAAGCACATGAACGACGGGCCTCTCGTCACCGACGAACGGGAGTATCTCCATTTTGTCGAGCACTTCATTGCGCATGTACAAGTCCAGAGTCATGGTGGTTAGCAGCCGATCACAATGCGTCCACCATACATGATTTCACCGAATGTCACCGTGATTGTGGTCAAAGTTCAAACTTGGCTGCGTTGCAGCACGGGGTCGTGCTGCGGCCCAACCAGCGCTGCATCGGACGGCAGGACGCGTGCAAAAGATTATGGTGCGGCAAGCTACTGGACCGGTGCAGTGTATGCTTTAAGTGGGTGCTGGCACGCTCTCACATCAACTTCGTGTAGGAGTTCGCTCTAGCAGAGGCGCTCAATTGATTTTGCTTTGCTTTATCTCATTAATACATTTCCTTCTTCGGTAACACTCAGGGTTTCGCGACAAAGCTAGCTTTGCGCTCACTCGAAGCTCGAGAATGTTTATCCCGGACGCCGCAGTCCGGTACTTTGTCTCTTCGGTGCGCCTGTCGACCGGAGACTTCTGCTGTCGTCGTTGCGCCGTGGACACTACCGTTCTTCTTCGACTAAGTGCGAAGTGGAACTTCGTACCCGGCTTATGTGCGGATCACATTATGTTCGGTTTTGGCCACTTCAACGTCAACCATGTC
>JAAVTI010000383.1:0-110659 GCA_011947335.1 Phytophthora constricta
GAGTCTTGAACAGTCGCCTCGGGCCCGGCCCGAGACGGTTTCTTGGTTCTTGCCTTCGCAGGCCCGGCCTGCGAAGGGTTCGGTCCAAACCCGGTTTGGACGTGGGTGCGCTCCCGGTGCACCCTTCAGTGCGGTTTCGCCCGTGCCCCGGGCACGGACGAGGAAGCCTCCCGGAGGTCTTCCATCTTCTGGTACGCGGCGGCCTTGGCGGTCGCCACGTTCTCTGGCTGGGATGAGCGAGGTTGCCCTCGCTCCCAACGCACGCACCGCGGTGCGCGCGGCGTTGACAGGGCCATCGCTCACTGTCACGTTGTCCGCTGATCCGAGGACGTTAACGTCCTCGGCGCCGAATGAGATTATAGACTGGGCCTTCCAGTCTATCACTGGGGCATGGCGTTTTAGCCACGGCATGCCCAATATCATGTCGAACTTATCGTCTAAGTCTAAGACGATAAGGTCTTCGGTGAAGGTCCGACCTTCACAGTCAAAGCGAACAGACACAGTTCGCTTTCGTGTCTTCACGGTTGCGCCTGTCGCCAGGCGCACCACCAACTCGCTCCGAGTCTCTTTCTCCTCGGGGCACATCGCATTCAGACTCTGCAGTCGAACAAAGTTGTTCGACGCACCTGAATCGACCAGCGCGTGCATGGATCTCCCATGCACCGCAACCTCCAGGATGATCAGCCCAGCTCGACCATCCTTCCTTTCACTGCGGTGCTTGCCACCGCAGGGGGCTGTAGTCATCACATGTCCGACATCGGCATGTGTGACTACACAGTAGGGCGCCCGCACTGGCTCCGCCGTTTTTGGTCGTCCGCGCCAACGATCACCGTTGGCACGATACGACGTACCGCGAGTGCAGGCCTTGGGCCTGCTACACTCGCGTGCGTAGTGGCCAGTATTTCCACACTGGAAACACCGCTGCGTTCTTCTACGCGGATCCGTCTGCTGCCTGCCAGCAGACGCACTTGATAGGTCCATGGGTTCTGGACCGTCCATGGGCCTCGGTCGCGGACGCCCCCTGGCGTGTCCGCGTGAAGTTTAGCTTGATTCAAGCTAAACTCTTCCTGTGATGCAAGTCGGATGGCTTGCTCGAGTACTCGGGTACTCTCGGAAGAGATAGGTCTTCATAGGCCCATTTCGAAGTCCCTTCATGAAGGTGACAGCTTGTGTCGCCTCATCAATGGGGTGGTTCACGATACTTGACACCAAGTATCGAGCCTGCTGCGCGTACGCAAGTACGTCGCGCTTGCCTTGCTTCAGGTCGAGGAACTCCGCCCTCGACCTGAACTCCGACTCGGGAGGCTCAAACGCGAATTTGAGCTCTTCCTTGAACTCCTCGTACGTGCCCCAGCACCTACCGTTCAAAAGGCTTCTGCCATACGCCCAGTGTCTAGCACGTCTTGCTAGACACGACATCGCGTAAGCGACTTGTAGCGACGGATCCCGGATCCGTAGGGCAGCGATCGCTGTCTCGAGCTCTACGAACCAGTGCAATAGTGGCTCGTTCGAGCCACCGGAGAACGGAGTCACTGACACCTTCAGTGACTCAAAACGTGGAACAGCAGAAGTCTCTTTCTGCTGTTGCTCCTTCTCCATGTAGTCGACCACGACTACATGGTGTTCACTGGCGGCAATGAGCGAAGCATTGCTGCCACAGTGGGCTCGCCTACGACTCGCGAGTCGTAGCAACGCCTCCCACTGCTGATCACTCAGGTGGGGGCAATCCTCTCTCGTAATACGAGAGTGGATGTTCTGAGCTCCGTCAGACGTAGCACCGCCTGACCAAACGTTTTCATCTCCATAGCCAAATTCCATTTGGCTATTCTCTGTAGGTGTTGAACGGACTACAAAGTGCTACCAGGTGAAACAGGGCGAGAGCTACGCTCTGTTTCTTAGCATACACAGTATGCGCGTATCGAGGAAGCGTAGACTTAAGGTTTGTATGTAAGATAGAAATACGCGGCTCGCGTATTTCTAAAGCAAATACTTAACACTTTAGATCAAAATAGAAAACTGAATTGAATGGCAGCCCGCCGCGTGGCGGCTGGCCTTATCTTTACGCTAAACCTTCTTAAGATGATATCTAATTGCAGAGGTGAGAGCATGGTTGGCTCTCACGCATTTGCATGAAATGCACATGATTGGTTGAAATGTGGCCCTTTCAACCAATAGCTGTGCGCCTGAGCGCCCGTCAATGATAGTTGCATTGACGGCTCGTAATGTTGGTCGCTAGTGTGTGGGGACACAGACACTAGTGGGTTTGCGTACATTAGTGTAACCCGGATACACTATCCTGTGTAGCCCCGCTACACCAGAACAAGGGGATAAACGACCAACTCAGGCGTGGTGTGTAGATAATCCATCTGTTGTTTATTAAAGACATCACAAGCCCATGGAGTTCGGTTGTATCGGAGAAACGCGATAAAAATATAATATCCCCCCACCAACGTTTCCGATTCCTCGCTCTGCATCTCCACATTGTTCTTGAAGATATATCTTGATCGTTTCAGTGGGCACGATATCGGGCTGTTTACTCATAAAACATGCGAGACGGACAGTATGGAAAATACACTTTCCGCTTGCAGATGCCGTGTAGTTTGAGGGGAACTTCCTGTTGAACTCACTGTAGCTCAAAGCTGGATAGTTGTCCTTCTACATGTCCATTTGTGTCAATTCTTCCTCGAATCCATCTGCACCAAGCGAGGTACCCCACACCCACGAAGCAACGAGCACACAAACAAAACTGGTTGTGTGTATCACACCACTGCACCAAATATACACGATGATTCACATCATACGCGCGATCGCATATCGCGTATACATCGTAGATCGCGTCGGGATCAGTCAGAGCGTCTGGTTCAATCTGATTAGTAGCCCTGTCACTACGTGCTCTGCCGGAGCAGTAGGCAAGACGGTTTTGGTCCACAACGGGAGAGGATGCAACGACGTCATCGTCTTTTGTTAGATCAAACTGACACGCGCCACGTGCCGACTCGAAATGCGCACCATCCTCTCCTTCTGACTCGTAACGATCGACTAGAACGGGCGCGATACTTGCTGTACATTGAGTAGTGCTTGGGCCACCCTCGTGATGGGAGATCAAAGACACGACTGCATCACGAACGCGGTGCTGTTGCATGTCCCTCTCCTGCAGCTCACCGTCGCCCTTCTCATGATGCCCCCGTCGTCATTATCGTGCTGGCACCCGGTGTGGTTACCTCACTGCGCATCGCCAAGCACCCACAGCTGCATGTCGTCGTGCTGGGGCACGTCCAGCAATTGTGCAACGTCTTCTTTTGCAATGACAGGAGCACATTTCATGTCCTTCTAGAAGAGTTGCAACATACTATCACATTCGTAAACCGTCGGTGAAAGGCGATCGCCCACCAAGGTTGCGGCATGATCACTGGGTCATAATGATTAATGTCGTTTACTAAATTGGAAGCAACCAACATTGCATGTTGAATGTCATATTCTGAGCTCCCCTCAGCTACTATCAGCCAAACCTTAGCCAAGGCTGAGGTTGCACTCAGCGAGTGCTCGTGTTGACTGGTCATACCCCAGTCCTAGGTGCAGATGACAGATCTCGTAAATCGTAAAGAACCGCTAATCCTTTATCCACTTGTTTTATAGACGGAAAACACTACTAGATAATGGTGGGCGACTAGTTGGCTCGGAATCATGACTATATTAACTCTTCAATGCCCGCGATGTTGGCCCTACCAACATAACAGATGTATTTTTTTCCCGGCATTTAATGTTGGTAAGGCCAATATATTGAAGTTTAGACATGCTCTTTGTATTGGGTTTTGACGAATACTCAATTTAAGTGTGAAATAGACGGGTGATGGACAGGTCTAGGGGCCAACGGGTGGCAGGTCGGGACACAATGGGCGGGAAGCGATGGTTTGTGGGATACACGGGGGATGAGGAGCAAGAGACGGATAGGGTAAATTGGTGGCTGCCCCGCTTCCCTCTCCTCGTCATTTCAAGATTTCCGCGTCGAGTGAACCGATGGTAGCGTCGTCCGGGAAGTCGCACAAGCACCAACTGACTGCGTCAGAACGGAAGCTCCAACCGGAGGTGGAGCGCAGGAGGCACACCGCCGCCGCACACAAGTTGCTGAGGAGAGGGTTCCTTCGATCAAGGTGCCGGCGCCGAAGGCATGCTGTTGATGCGAAGGAAGCTTCGTCTACATGTACCACTGAAGGAAAGCCGAAGCCTGCTGCTAAACTATAGCCGGCAGAGGGAATGCACCGCTTCAGAGATCTATGGACAAAGCACCAGCGAAGGGGGTGGGGCGTGAGACTGTGATGGCAGCAATGCAGTCGCCGGGCACGTCTGAGTCTGCCTACGTCGACACCGAGGGTCCGTTAGGCACGCCATAGAGGACATGACCTGTAGGTGAAGATGAATGCGAGTGATGAATTGTTGCCTGATGGGCTCGGATCCAGCATTCCATGCGGTCGACGACTAGCGGCCTAAAGCTGAACTAACATCAAATCCAACATGCGAGGAAAGTTGCAGTGCTCCTCCAGCATCAGAGCCAACATTACTCACAAGGGAAGCTGAGCCTGACACTCCAGTGCAGAGTCTCACTAAGGATCGTCGCTTGCCATCAAGTGTAGGAGCAGAAACGAAAGCGAAAGTCCACTCCGGTCGAGGCGAGTCTGGCCTCGCGGCTGACGACTTATGCTATGTGACATCTGGAGACGCAGTCAACGATACGGCATTGAACTCGGACGATAACGATAGTTCCAGCGAAGGCTACGAACCTGAGGAGGTGGATGAAGGTGAAGAGAAGTGGGAATTGTCTTTTTTCTTCGGACAAAGAAGAAGGTGAAGCAGCTGAGGAGCTCCCGAGTAACCAATTTCTGCAGACCGCTACCAACAAACGTCTGATGACGGAAACGCGCAAGTCTGGCTGGAAGTATGGTATGTTGTGTTTTCATATTACGCTTTACAGCGATTGCTGATACTAATATGGTCATTGCACTGCTATTTGTAGACCCAGGAGAGTTTGGGCCCGTCCCAACGTATGCTGGCCCGTGCGTTTGTCCTTGTGAACCAAGCGATACCGTGCTTCGCATTGCAGAGGATCCGCTTGCATTATTTTTCTTTTTTTTGCCGACAAAACAGTGGCGGGGGATCGAGGAGGAAACCGATATCACATGCAGAACATTGACGAGCGTGCGCGAAAAATCAAGAGGGCGCAGCGCAAAACGACCCAGAAGACGTTGAACCACTTGCTGACATTCGCAAACGGCTTCGTGCCGTTAGGCCGGTAGATCTGTGGGAGATACTGCGCGTTATTGGTCTCCTAATTGCTTGGATGCTGGCACCTCAAACGAGGGACTCTGGGCGCTTGGAATCTGGCACCTCAAACGAGGGACTCTGGGCGCACAGGACTCGAAGCCAACATGGTGCGGTTCCTCTCGGGACGTTCGGTCAATGGTTGCCCCGCAATCGGGTCGAGCACGTGCTCCAAAATTTGCACTTCGCGGACAACCGCTCCCCTCAGGCGAAAGTGAATCGTGGGTGGAAGGTTCACAGTGTTGTGAACTCTCTCCAACAGCCGATTAAACGTGGCTATAAACTTGGGCCGGTCATCTCGTTCGATGTAGCAATTATTCCTGCGCGTGCCCGCCAGAACCCGACGCGGCAGGATCAACCCAAGAAGCCCCACAAGTGGGGCACGAAGTTATTCTCTGCAAGTTGCGGTGACACTGCGAATTGCATGCGGTGAGTCTGGTTGAGTCTGGTTGTACCGTGCTCGCGAGCTTCGGCTCGTCGGGAGTTTTTTGGCTAAGTCGACTCTGTTGGATACGACTGAGTTTATTGCTATATACATACAACATTGTGCCAACATAGAATTGAGTTGTACGTCGGCGCCAAGACAAACATGACTACACCTGTACCAGCTGACAACTCGTCAGGGGCATCTGCAGTCATGCGAGCAATAAACGTCCTATTGCTGCCGTCGCCTATTGCTCTTTTTCGTATCGGCGTCACACACCGGTATCACACCTCAGTCGTGCTCGCTTTGGAACTGCTGCATTGCCGGATCTACTTCACTGGGACTTGCTTGATCACGCGTTCTGGCTACGCGGACGGAGTCATCACGCATAAGAAAGTTCGCAAAAACCGACCCTTTGAGCTGCCACGAGGAACAGTCAACCTCGCTGAAAACAATATGTTTCCTGAAGTTACCGCGACGATGTGGATGAACAACAATCCTTTTCACGTGTTGTCGACGGGGGTGCAGCAGAGAGCTTGGTCCAGTGTGAAAGTGCCTCATGTTGGATCTGATGTTGAATGTTAGGGTGTGACTGACAGGTATGCTGGATGTTATGTTGGTGGTGCAGATCGCAGGGTAGGCAGAGAGACAAAATTTCCGGTCAGGAATTACCAGCGCTGGATGGGGGCGTGGACATTCATGACCAGCTCCGGATTCGACGCTACAGCATCCAGCTAGCATACAAACCAAATAAGTACTACAGATCTCTGTTTACGGTTGGTAGACATGGCGTTGTTAAACGCATTTATCGTTCATCGATATCAGTTGGGGACTACGGGCCAGCGCGCACCAGAGCACTACAAGTTTTTTCTGACTCTACATGAACAGCTTCTCGCGGTTGATAAGCCAAAATTCGACAAGATTGAGGTGCGAATGCAGATTAGCTCACTCTGGTCGGTAACTGAACTAATTCGTACGTTTGACTTTGCAGGCTGCAACTAGAACTGAAAATAGAACTGCAGCGTCTCCACGAACACGTCTACTCAAGGCGGGGCTGAGAATGAGCACTATCTTGTCCAGTGTCCTGATAAAAGGAAACCAAAAGGCCACTCAGCAACGGAAATCCAGGAAAGAACGTATTGCGCGTACCTGCACGTTTGCGCGGTGCATCGTGTCAAGCCGTGGAAGTTAACCAACTGGTTCTGTCCGGGGTGCTCTAAGGGAGAGCTCAGGTCAGTTGCCTACTACGCAGCCACGTTGTGCTGCTACTTACTAATTGTCTGTTCATCTTGTTCGCCTTTAGGAACCACTTATGCAATGTCGTCCGCGAAGGACAGTCCAAGACATGCTTCCAAATCTGGCACTTGAAATGAGGCAAAGGCCATCGTATTCCAGGGGCATCTGAGCGAGAATCACCGGGTTCAAAATCGGTGCCGGGTCAACCGCAGCGTAAGCTTCGCCGCCGCCGTGTCAACATGGATGAAGAGGGAAGTGCGCAGAGCGACGGAGACGGAAGCGTGGAAGCCGATGGGGACGACAGTGAGAGGGAAGATAGCGTCGATAAAGCGGAGGAGGGGTCCTCATGATGGTGGCGGGGAGGGAACGCCAGCGACAGCGGGGACAAAGAATCTGCTAGTGGTCGTGAGTAAGCAACTAAACAGATCTCCATGTGGCGTCTCGTGGTGTTTTGCTGGCAGTGCCCCGCTCTTTGTAGGGAGTGATTAACAGCATGCAATTGAAATGAAACGCTGATTGGCGGAGTGTACATGTTTTTTCTGGTGCAGGAAAGTCACGTGCAAAAACAGAGTGTCACCGGTAAAAGGGACGAAAATCATGTTGATTTATCCAACTTGCACAAAACTCGTCAGTTTGATTATACAACATGATGCGGCATAGCAGGCATTAATAATGCCCGCTATGTTGGAACTGACTACCTATCTGCAGACGTACTATCCCCCTTCACCCGTCTTTCACACACACCAATTTCGAATTACGGACGACATATACAAATGTCTATAAAAACTATGTTGGAGCTCCAACATAATGAAAAAATATACCCCCACTTTTCGGCCGGGGCTTGAAGATTTAACGGTTCTCCTGCTACGAATACCTACGTCACCCAGCTGTCGGGTGTGGACATTCAGGATGTCAACTACAATGGATGGCTCCACGCAGTATTAGGCACGGGAACTTTGTGATTTGGAGCGTACAGCTCGATCATTTAGTATGAACACAATTGTCCAGGTTCGTGGAATGATGCTGACACATCCTTCGAGCTCCGACAGAAACTGGTTCATCCTGTACTGTGCCCTGATAAAGGCATAATATTGTTAGTGATTCTGCGGTCTCAGATGGGGCAGCAATGCGATGGAGCATACTGACACTTTTAAGATGGGAGCGATAGTAACGCACATACGAAACATACGCATCGCACAGAATCCAGGCAGCGAACCGATAAACAGAGAAGTACACAATATATCTGTTAGACGGTGTAAACCCACAGATAGGACCGTGAAACACACACGAAACAGGCTAAAAAGTGGGTCACATTGACTAGTGCGACAAACCTAAAGTGGTACGCTAGAATTAGACACCTCCACCATTCATTTTCATTCACCTCATTTATAATAAAGAACGGCAAAGCAATGGACGATAAAGCAAACGAACGCGAAGCCGAACGGTGACTATATTTTGCAAAGCTCACTCAGTAGCGATAGTGTCAGCTCGACCGTACATTGCAAGTTTCCAGTCCCTTGGAGTAACAAGCTTTACCCCATAGGTGAGATGACAAGTATCCCCTATACTTTTAAAAAAGAGTAATCTGGTGTATCGGTGACAGGTGTAACAGTGATGGCAACGGAGTAAGAGGTGACAGTGAAGATAGTGGTGAAAGGTGAAGCCGCGGTGACAGGTGGAAAAGTGGTGACGGAAGAACGTCCCTGTAGTGAGGAAAGTAGTGAGCGTGGGAAAGTGGTGACCAGAGAAAGTAGTGACAGCGGAGAATGTGCGGGCAGTGGAGAAAGTGGTGACGGAGTTAGAGATGACAGCGAAACACGTGATTTTATTGCTTCAATTAAACGTTAAACTATGCCACGAGTTGTACCTACTTCTCCCTTCCACCTCAGTACAGATTTTCTGGCTGTCAATTTCTCCTGGTTGATCTAGAGCGAGTTAGACCGAACCGAAAATAGCGTCGTAAAGCTCGCGGGTTCACGCATCCGGCCATATTTTTTGTCTGTGTATACAACGCTTAGAGCAAGCAATAGCAAAACGTTTATGCTATTCGTATATGGAGGGAGAAGGTTAAATTTCGTAATTCCACCAATATTTAGTGATATTAACCCAAACTTTGGCCACGTTCTGTAATGCATGTATATTACTAGTGGTGTCGTTTTGGATCGCAAAAGAACATTAGAAAACACGTTTTTCGAAAGAGTTATGTTGGAGTGGATTGAGCAAATGAGGTAATACGAGGTAAGCGGGTTAAACGTTCTTATGCTGGGCTGTCTCAAAGTTTACAAGTGCAACGCGGTGCGGCAATGGCTTGCTGAGATGGGCAAATACACGCTTTACATCCCCGCTAGATGTACATCCGTGGCACAGCCACTTGACGTCAGTGTAATGGCTCCGTTAAAGAGCAGAATTAGAGATCTCTACACCGAGCTCTACTCAGGCCGTGTAGCATCCCTCCAGGTCATAGGCGTCGGTATGACATGCTTCAGCTTTAAATGTACGTGCTAAAGCCATCACGACAAAGATACCTGGAACTTATTAGAGCGATTCCCGCAGGCATTTGGGTCGTCCTAAACGACACCGTCCTAAATTAAGGTTAAGACAGTCCATCCGTAGCTCCAATTCGCATTCAGCAAATTCAGTTCCGTATCGACGAGCATTGACGAGGAAAATGGCATCCTCGTGCTGATTCTCATACTGCGCTGGGCGTTAGGGGTCAACAATATAAGCGCAAGCATCAAAAGTGGACAAAGCTATCTGAGGCGAGCCAATCTTCACCAGAAAGCACGTTATGATAAAATACAAGTCGTTCATAATATTATTACCACCTGGTTGTATGCTTCCACTTCTTGTTGTGTCACTTGAGCACATTATCATTAACATATTTTATATCCAGCACTCCATCCGCCCCAGCGGCTAGCCATGGTTGTCTGCTTCTTGGGCACGAGACGTCTATGCGGTGCGCGCCCAGCGTCGGGTGGAAGCAATGCAGAAGTTGAATTAAATGATATTAGGGGTTAGGGCTGGCAGCGTAGATCCTCGATCTGTGCTAGGCGGGGCTCGCACAAATCTAGCAATTACGCCGCGAGGGATATTCCAAATACACCGTTTATGTGAGGTGTAGGGTAAATCTTGATTTGGGAAGACCTACAAGTATGTAGGAGTCTCTCCACTTTCTCGTTCATTTCTCGCTATGTCTCTTTTAGCATGTTCCTTTTACTTCTGGCTGCTCATTCTTTCTTCCTCGTTCATGTTTTCTCGTTCATTTCGCGTTGCTGGTCGTTTGTGACGAATGTTGCTCGTTTTGGCTTCAATTAATACCCATCGGTGGACATCTGGTAGCTCACCTCGGAACCTACCTCCCAGTACAAGGCCTTTATTCGAACTCTGTTGGCCTGACTTTCGCGTTGTTCTTTCTATTATCAACAAAACTTCATGTACCGTGAACCAGATTTCCTACAGCGCACGTTTCTCCTAAAGCACTGCCATAGCTAGCCAACCAGCGTGCCGTAAAATGTCACTGCATCAAGTAAGATCTCCTAAACCACATTAAATCTCGCCTGCACCACCGACGAAAGGTGCATTTCAAGGTAGAGCCTTCGAACACGGGAGTTGTATTTTACACACAAATATTTAGTCAGGCTGAGAGCCACCGTTTGGCGCGGCTTGCCTTCGACCAGCCACTTCTGCCTCTACCACGACACGCACAAGTAGAATTTAGATGTCACACTTAGCCTGAGCTCACAACACTTTGAAGGAGCTCAGACTAAAGGCGATTTGGTAGCACTTAACAGGGCTGATAGGTCGTTGGCTGTATGCTTGTGTCGTGGGACCTCTCTTTCAGTGTATTGAGGTCGTTGAGAGCCCCACGAGATGCTTGGCCAAAGCAGTCAAGAAGAAACTCACTTGAGTTCTCTGGGGTTGATTTCGGAATGAGCAAAGCTGTGCCGTTGCGCGGTGTCCGCGCTTCAACTTCAACCTCTTTCACTCCTTATCGGCTACCATACTAAAGCTACGTTACATTAAAATGAAGGCTCGGCATTGGCCGGCCTTTGCCTCGCCAACTGCAAGCTCTTGCCTCGATGCACCTGCCGCTCTGGACTCTCCATGGGTTCGGCCCATTTTCTTGCTGTTCGTTACTCCTTGGTCACCCATCACGTGCTCACCTTGCTGCTACTGCTGCACTTTCATGTGATCCCGTGACATTAGACCCGCCACTCCTCGTTCTCTTTATGGACTGAGCTGAAAGCCATTGCAACTACCCATAACAATGAAGAGTTTTTGAGTTTCTCCTGAATTGCATTCACGAAAACCGATTTGTTATTTTTTCACGATTAACGAGTCCTTATTATTTTAAGAGCTACTGCACTACGTGCCATGCAGCATGCCACACTAAGAGCAATGCCACCGGTAGGGGAAAAGAAAGGAAATACCACCCTGTGTGGCGTTTGACAACGGCCAGTGCTAACGCGCTTTTGTGATTGGGGAGAACTATGACTTTATCTCAGCGTTTTTCCCTACTGGTGGCATTACTTTTAGTCGGGCAAAATCAAGGGCAAACTAGGACAACGTGGTCCGACCGATCTCCATAAAGTTTTTGTGAGTAGCTATTTTGAATCGATTCAAACTCACTGTTCTCGATGTATTACCCTTTGCTGATATTTTGCTCTCTATTATAGAGGACTAAATTGAGTATAAGCCCCATTTCCGCTCTCTCCGCTCGAAATTGCCCTTCTGAAGGGGCAATTCTGCGTTTGTACTGTATGCTGTAAGCGTCGGTTTTAGCTGAAAGTCTACTACTGTATAGACCTCAGGACAAAAACAGGTACGCTAGAGCTCAGTTTTCATGCGGCTTGCCCTGCAATACCTGCACCTTTTCTTAACACCTAGCAACTTCACCTTCAATGTTCCTACCATCGGAATGACGAAATTTAGAACGGTACCGGTATTAATAATGTACTCTCTTTAAGATTCACGAACAAAGAAAATTCGACAACAGTTGCAGAAAGCTGCACGCCTGCAAAGGGGAGAAAGAAACCATCGAACACATTTTTTGAGCTGCCCCTGTGCACAAGCATGCTGGCAAAAGGCAATCAGTCACTGGACAGGGACGACAACGCAGATAAGGGAACTGGAGAAATTCCAACCTGGATGCACCAGGCGACAGTCACCGAAGATATCAACGACCACCGCAGAGTGGATTCAGCGGGACTACCCGGACGACGCGGATAGTTATGCAACGCAGTGGAAAAGAATCTAGAGAGTATTTTGTATTGGTAGCCCGAGGGTGCGTGTCAGTTATATATATCTGACACGCACCCTCGGGCTCGCTATCCTTCTTGAATCTCCTGTTGTTGTGGAGGTTGATTGGGCGTGAGGTGTGTGCTAGGGCGTTGTAGGGTACACAACTACTCTATGGCTCCAGCGCAATGACGCCGTCTTTCGTGACGAAAAGTCACGCAAGAAGGCAGTATGATGCAATTTTGGACAACGGCAACCAGGCAATTACGAGCTGTGGCGAAGAAGGAAAGCAGACAACCAGAGACCAGATTTCAGGCCATGCGATTACAAATCTGTTTAAACAGACTCGAGAAACAGCCTCAGGAGCAGGCACGGACTACTGTGACGGCCCCTAAACAAATACCGACCTATGAGGAACCGGTGTTGTTGGTCAGGCTGGAGACCTATCAGACAGCTTGCAACCATTAACAGGTTAATAGAATAATCTGACACTATATATCTTTAAGATTCACAAATGTATGTAAAGACCTGCGGAGATGGACACATTGACGAAAGCGAGACACGACATGAAAAAGGTCAGAAACGGATCATTCTGGTCAAAGCTGCCAAAATCAACGCCTTGCCAGGCTTCAATATTGCAGGCAACGAAGTCCACTGCAATTTCGATACCGAGTTGGCAGGCAAAAATGATGAAGTGATGCATTCGTTCTGCGACCTCAGCTTCATCGCTCCTCTCGATTTCACCTGTGGTGAATTGGTACTGCGGGCGATTCCAGAAGAAGTAGACTATGGCGTACGAACATCCCATAGCTATATACTCTGCATACATCTCAGCATAAATCGCGGCTGCTTGAACCACTAGATGACGACGGCGACGTGCTTCGGCTTCTTCTGAGAGAACTTCCTTTAAGTCACGGCTACCAGGCGTCTGCACGATGAAACCTCTCCGCTGGATTGACCTGAGGACAAGCATTGATCTCTTTTTTACAAAACTGTGATTTCGTGGCGAGCAAAGATTGACTTAGCAGCACGAAGAAATACTTCTGAAAAAGCTAGCAGAGTGGATCCCACGACAGACACCGTTACGTTTTGCAGTCGCATCATAACCATCCGCACCTGCGTGTCTACTAGAATTGCCGGAGTAGAAACAAGAATGATCATGACGCGGCGTGGGAGCGGGGCCTTCGTTGCGAGCAAGCGCCTCTTGGTCAACATTTTAAGCGTGGATTTGAGTGGATACTACCCAAACCAAAGGCCAACAGCTCCGACTCACGATTGATTTTCGCGTACAGGGTAATCGAATGAACGTATACGTTTGCGATGACGGAGGACATCATTCCCGGTAGCGCTCGCAAGTACATGGTCATGAATCGCCTAACCGCTGAAATCCACGAACGATGAAAAGACGATCGGTGCTTCTTGCGTCCGTCCTGGTCGTCGTATTTTTATGTTGTGGGTGATAATTGTTTTCCTCCGTGCCAGGCCCCGAACAGTTTGCGTAGTGAAAATGTGGTGTAATGTGAACTCCACACCAGCCACAATATAATGCTCCAGAACGACTTCAAGTACATTGCAGGCTTGTATTTGCGTCCGGAAGGTGGGAGATAGGTTATGACTGCGTAGACCCCGACGATGACTGCTGTGGTATTGAAGACGAGGTGGGGCGTCATGTACCACAATAATTTCAAGAAACATCGTCCAAATGACAATGAACGACCGGCGCCTTCGCCAGAGCTGGGGGCAGTCCGTACCGAGGGCGGTACAAACTTTTCAGGAAATATGCGTACTGTGTATATCAAAACCATGCACGCGGAGAAGATGCAATGGAACTAGGCCCCATTTGCCGCGACGTACTCCGGGTAAGACTGTTCACCCGGTGGCTTTCCAGAGGTGAGACTGCCAAGTGTGTAGAAGTAAGCGAACATCCAGCCGATCAGAATGCTGAACCACGCGTTGCGCAGCACTCGAAGCAGCGTTATTGCGGCCAGCATGGCATTACGCTGCAACCTCTTGGAGCGGCTTATCGGAGACGGCCTAGCAACGTCGACTGGGGTCGACATCGCTACCACAGGAGAGCGAGCGCTTAATGGTGAAGACAGCACCCGCGACATTGTTGTCGACTTCTTTATCGGAGGAGCGAAGATGGCAGAGGAGAGAGCGGCGGTGACGAAATGAGGAGCCAATCACAACTGGTTTCCACTCGGACGCCCACAATATTGCGTACCGGACGGGGACGTCCGGGGATTCGAAGTTCGCGCGATCTTTAGGGGTACCGAGAGTGCGCGTGCGTTGTCAAAGGTCAGCCAGTAGGTTCATGGTCTGCGAGGATGTCATGGCGTCGCGAATAGCACGTGATGATGTAGTTGGATGTATGTGTGTGTCGATGTGAACATATGAGACTGATTGACGTGTATTGCGGGTTACGAGATAGTTATGCATGAGCTTGTCCAGAATGGGTCACTTTTTCTTGAACGATGTTTGTGTCGTCTTCACAGGTTGGGCGGCGTCGACACAATGGTGATGGCGTGAAGCTTGGTATCGACCTGACAGCAGTTTTTGTACAGGCGAAGCTTGGTCGGCGTGAAGATCATGACGTCGCCAGGTGACGGTAAGCGTGGGTTGTGGATGTCGACTTCACAGAGGGACGCCGTGATGAGGTACTGATTCGCGTTGTATGCGTCCTTGCACTGCGCTTCTTGGAAATCCTGTACCAGCGAGCAGTGAGTGAGTGTAGCATAGTTGGCTAGTTAGTCGGTACAAACGGGTAACGGACTTGCGATACCTTTTGCTGTTGATTCAGTGGCTCTGAGGCTTGAGCTTCACTCAAGTATAGTCGAAGGAAGTGTAGTCCTTTGGCAGTGTCTGCGGTGATCCATAGGAGCCGTGCCTTGATCCGGATGCTGGAAAGCACCTGTGGATCGCTGACGTCGTTGCTGCCGATGAATTCATGAAGGTCTGTTGGACAAAGTCCGGTATGTGTCAGTACTGACGCGAGTTACGTCGTTTTGTAGACCTTACCTTCGATCATGTCAATAACTTGTATGGGATGATCGCTCATGGCCTACTTGAGCTTCTTAAGTGGTGACTCGTAGTGTAGCTTGTCGTCTTTTGGCGCATCCTGTTAAGGAATGCATATGAAAGTGTCAGAAAGTTAGCACAGCAATGCATCCAGATGACGCTTACAGGAAGCGGTGCAGCTGCCGCAGCAAACTGCATGAAGCTGGTGCTGGACGCCGGCTCTTGTTGTGTCGCTTTGGCGGCATGTGGTTTCTTCTTGAGTTTTTGATCTTGGTCCGCTTGTTGTCCAGGATATTCGCGAGTGAGCACTCGCTCGCTTTGCAGTGCGTTTGCGTCTTCTCTATGTGTACAGAACGCGGGACTGGACGGTGTCATGCTTATTCAATGGGCGAAGATACTCGTGAATTCATGGTTGTGTTTGGGTTTTTGGTGTGCAAGTGGTTCTTGGTTTTAGTATGCAACTGTCGCCTGTTGAAATGACTACGTGACTGGATGGTGCGTCATGCTGATTTAACGCGTTTGTGGTTTCTCAGATCTCGGGACTGGGGCGCATGTGGTTCATGAAAATATGGATTGATTTGCTTTATATTTAGTATGCAACTGTCGCTGTTGGCGACACGGTTAAGATGACTACGGGACTGGACGGTACGTCATTCTGCTTTAAAATGGGGACGATGATACATCGCAAATGAATTATGTTTGTGTTTTCACAGGTGACGAGAGTATTGACGAGCAGCATGACGAGTGTGCCGGCATCTGTAGAGTGCGTGTTTGCCTCTGTGGAGGTCATCTCGCGGAATATATATTTGCAGCGACAGGAGCGGATGTGTGCAGAGGTCGGCGCCGCTCGTCACTAATGGATGCGGCCTTTTGCCACGCCTCGTGGTTATCATGTTTTTAGGAGCAGATAGACTGACGCATTGTGTATGATATGTTTGTATCAGTTTAGGGTGACATCTTAATTTGCAACTGTACGCTGTGTGGTGAGGACGTAATTGGTTGCCTCGACGGTTGCGTCAATCGTTTGGTGTGATGCTTAGTTGCCGTGTTGTGCTTACAAGCACAAGATTGTTTAACAAACTCGTGATTTGTAGGCTCGTCTCGAGTGTGTCAGCGGATTCTGTCCGTGCGGCGATAAATGTAGCAACCAGCGCCTTCAACGCGGACTGACGGCTTCGATTGCGGTCATTGATTGCGGACGCAAGGGAGTCGGCGTGATTGCACTCGAACAACTCGGAGTGGATGCTTTCGTCGGCGAATATGTCGGCGAGGTCGTCTCTGGCGCGGAGTTTCAAAGGCGTCGTCAGGTATTACTGATGTGGATGTTTTGATGCGCACAAGTGGATGTTTTGATACGTACAAGGTGACTAACATTCCACAGCTGCATGCGGCTGCAGGATGTTTGTTCATGATGCAACTAGCGGGAAATGAAGTGATCGATGCCACGTACCGCGGCGGTGTGCTCAGATTTATTAATCATAGTTGTAGTCCAAACTGCGGTATTCAGAAGTGGAATATTCGTGGCGAGGAGCGATGTGGTGTCTTTACCCTGCAATTCAATAACGTCGGTGAAGAGCTGACGTTCGACTACTGTTTCGATAAGTCCGATCAATCGGTCAGTTTGTGCTTCCTACGGTTTTGTGGTGACGCGATAACTAATATCATGCGTTGTTTGTTATTAGGCTCACTTCACTTGCTATTGCGAATCGCGAGCATGTCGTGGAGTGATCGGATCAAGCACAGCTAAGCGATCTTCGACGGGGGCCAGCTTTCGTGCAAAGCGGTTTAAGCAAACGACACTTGACCAGTTTCTTGTATCGAAACCGGCACCGTTTGCATCGTTGTGATTACATTCCATCGTGTGAGTATACTTGTCAGGATTCAGCATTAGCAGATTCGCGTACGTCAAGTCGTTACTTAAACAATAAAAAAATTCAGATTGAGGTGTACTGAGCGCCTTTTGTCGCAAGTTAGCATTTTTGTGAGCGTGCGCTAAATTGGTACTTCAACACAGTGTTGAAGCTCTCAACTCTTTTTGTTTGGCTGCAGAGTTGAAATGTGCAGCATAAGCGAAGCTATAGGGCTTGAAACTGCACTGAAAGCGCAGATGAGAAACGAGCGGAACGGCGGCGCCGAAACGCGGAGGCCGCGCGCCGGTACCGCGCGCGACGGAAGCTTGAAAGCCAACAAGAACGCTAACAGCAAGATCGCATTTGGCATCAGGCCAAACGGCAGCGTTCATCCGCAGCCGCAACGTCAGCTCGGCCGCGTCGAGTGTCTCCGAATGTCGCTGCCGATTGAGTGGACCATGCTGCAGAGCATTCCATTGCTGGATGGATGGACAATGGCGTGCCGCGACTGCACCCGTGTCGTCCGCGACGCAAAAGAAGGTGCTTGAACGGCTGCGTATCGCTTTGGGTGCACCGGGTCTGGACGAAATCGTGTGCGCTGTGTGTGACACCTGGGTGCTTTGCTCGCGCTGTCATATGGTGGACGCCTTGACATTAAGCAGATCGACGAGATGCGATGCCTTCTTGGCTTTCGAGACGAAAATCTTCCGTCGTCACTTGCAAATGAGTATGATTGTTCCCGAACTCGAGGGTATTCTGCTGTCAAAGGCTGGCGTCGACAGTGCGAGTCGAGGCCTGCATGTGTGCGATCAGTGCGGGGACAGCTTGAGTAAGTGTCAGGTGCCAAAATTCGCGATCAAGAACGGCTTTTATGTCGGCTCGCTGCCGGCCCACCTGCTCGATGTGACGCTGCCCGAGCGCCTCATGACTCAGCTGATATCTGTTGTGGCGGTTACGAGGGTCATGCGGGGCGGCGCTCACCGCGCGATCCGGTCCCACTGCCTCACGTTCGACGCAACGCCGGGGCCAGCGGCGACACTGCTTCCGGTGCAAACGCGTGAAGTGTCGGTCTATCGAGTCGTGTTGGCAGGGCCGTTCACGACCGTCCAACAAGCGCGTATCCGGAATATGCATCGTGTGCGGCGGCAAGTAGTCGACGAACTCCTGCTGTTCTATCGCACTCACAACTCATTGTACGCGGATGTGTTAATTGACTGCACGCAGTTACCGCACGATCATGTACCAGAAGACATTTTTGTGAGGAGCCAGACGCTCATGTCGAAGCAGAAGACGTCGATGTCGAGGGCGACCGCGTTGGAGGCGTCTCGGAAAATGACGCTACCGTAGTCGAGGACGAGGTGATGGAGCGACGCGTGGTTTTGTGTCGGACGATCGCGAAGTTGCCACCGAGAGCGAGCACTCCGCCACTGCTGAAAGCGACCATTGTGTCATTGAGCTCTCGAGCAAGCCGTCATCGGTCCCGCAGTTTCTCGTCCGCCACTCGAGCCGATTTCGCCACGCAGCAAGATGATGTTCGTACAAATGTTTCCTCATTTGTTTCCGTACGGTCGAGGCCACCCAGGTGAAGAGCGAGCAGTACCCGTGTCGCTCGAGGCTTGCATTCGTCACTACAGCAAGCTGAGCTCGCGTCGATTCGCCGAAGACGAGCTGTTCATGCTCGTCAGCTTCGACCACATCTCGTTGCAGAAGATGTATACCCAAGTCGCGCTCAAGTGCAAGCGGAACCCCGCGTTGTTCGAACACTTTAGCGAGGTCTCCGAGTCGGACTTGGTCGACGTGCTGCGCCAAAAGAGCTGCGACGGCAAGGACGAACGGCCGCGCCACGCGGTGACCCATCCACCGCTCAGCGGCTCCTCAAGTCGGTCGAGCTCAGTGGCGGCGCAATTTGGGGCAGCGACGCCGAGCGCACGGTGGCGGCGCAATTTGGGGCAGCGATGCCGAGCGTGCACAGTGTCGGCGGCGAGCGTTCGGCTACCAGGCGCGGTACGGTCAGCCCGCGCTGTTTGTCACATTGACGCCGAATTTGTCTGAGTCCTTTGTCATGGCTCAGTACACGGGCGTCTCGTCGGTCGACACACTGTTCGACGCTGAGCTCGCCAGGACGCCTAGCAAGTCCGTACTCCAGAGTGCAACCTTGAAGAACGATGTCGCGTCGGCTCGGTTGTTCATGCACAACATGGACGCCTTCATCGAGCACGTGCTTGGCGTGCATCCAACTAACATGAAAGGCGAGCCGTTTGACGGTCTTTTCGGAAAAGTCGAAGCATACTTCGGCATGGTCGAGACGCAAGGAGGAGGGACGTTGCACGCGCACTTCTTAATCTGGTTGATGGACGCGCCACCAAACGCTGCGGCGTTCGACTGCGCGGTGCAGACGCATGGAGCGTCGTACTATCGCGATCTCGAGGCGTATGCCGACAGCGTCGTCTCGACGTCGCTTCCGCTCGACATCGCCGAGTCAAGTTGTCAGTTCTGCGGCGACTCCTATGCGCACTTGGAGGCGCTGCCGATCCCCGCCGAGGCCTTCGCTAACCCCGACCAGAGGCGCGGCGGGCCAACAGCTGAGCCGTTGCTGGTGCAGTGTGCGCGTTGCAAGATCAAAACCAGCTCCCAGCACGTTTTGCGTCGCGTGCTGCTCGACCATCGTCCGCCGTTCTGGCCGCCGCTTTTGCGAGACTACTCGGCCCACGAGATGCGCGCAGCGATCACTCTCGAAACGCCGTGCCGAGGCTCGACGGCCGCCGCGAAGACCGCGATCTTCCGTCGCGACTGCTACTTGGCAGGCCGAGACAAGGACGCGATCGCCGAAGGAGACCACTTGCGGTCGCTGAATCGTGTGCCGCAGCGCAGCGAGCGTCGACAGAACGATCTCTTTCGCGGCGACTCGATTGCACGAGCAGTCCAGACAATGCCGCCGTCGTTAGACGATGCGCGTTGGCCGTCGCACGCATTCGCTTTCGCTATTTCAGTGCTGGTGTTTCTGCTGAACTTGCACTGGTGGTCGCACGTTGGAAGCTGCTTCAAGAAGAGCCGCGCCGCCGCGCCGGCAGATGCCGATATGGGTTTCCGCGGACGCGAGTCGAGCAGTCGACGTTCATCAGTGAAGGCGTCAACGTCGCGCGTCCGCTGGCGTGCGAGTACGTGAACGGCTACAACCCGGTCGTGATGGCCGCATTTAAATCCAACCACGACGTTCAAGTCATGATCGGCGGCGCCGCAGCGTTGCTACGGATCTTCTACGCGACCAAATACGTCACGAAGGTCCAGGAGATGGTTGAGTCTGTGACGGCCGTCGCGCTCGCAGCTTTCCAGAGACGCCGCGCACGGGAGCTATTAAACGAACGCGAAGAAGTCGTGGATCGATCTAGCGTTGGCCGCCGACGGGTGGCTTCGCTCGCGTTTGCAGTCACCAATCACCGCGAGATCGCGGGTCCGCTTGCAGTATTGTACCTGATGCGGGGCTCATGCTGCTACATGAGCACGTCATGCGCACCGCTACCGTTGAGGGACATCATGAACGAGCTGACTCACGACGACGTGCACTCGTGCGACCTCGTCGTGATCAGCGAAGGTGACTTCGTACCGGTCTACCGCGCGGCGTCTCTGCTCGACGACTACCGCTACCGGCCGCGATCTCTCGAGGGTTATGTCTCTACGAGTTCGTCATGAAGCGCTTTCGGCGCAAGCGGAGCCAAACGACCTCTGCAGCGTCGCTGTTTGAGCCAGCGCATCCGTTGAGCAGTACACATTGTGTCGGCACACACCGAATCGACGTTGTTCCAGTCGTGGTCGGTGTCCGCATGCCGTACGTTGACATCGAGTCACCGTTTGAAAAATTGGTGAAGCGAAGCCGCTGCGCGTTGGTGCTGTTTCGCGCATTCCGAGTGCCGACAGACCTCGTCGCCGCCTCAACAGACGATACGGCCTGGGTCGAAGCGTACCAACTGTGGGAACCCACGAGATCGAGCTTCGTTCGTCAAATCATGGCCAACATGGACGACTTTTACCGCGTCGAGAAGCAAGCGAAAGATGTCGTGGCGGTGGCCAGCGCAGACGCCGATCTCGTCGGCGTACCCGGCGACGAGGATGACATCACGGGAACGCGCCACGAAGTGGACTCTATGATTGACGGCGCCGACGGTGGTGCGGCGGCAAAAGAGAATCCGTCAGGCGACCAATTCAGCTTGCTGTCCGACGACGACACCTCCGTGATTGGAAACGATCTCCCGATCTTCGCCACATCATCATCAACACGTGCCAACGAGTCCGCCGTCTCGGCCAAGTTTCTCCCACTGTTGACTCCAGCAGCCGAGACGGCGGCGAGCGCATTCGCCTCCTTGAGCCAGTCGACCGTTCAAACGGCAGCGATCCCGGCCTTCACCGTCGACGAGCTTAACCGGTGGCTCGAGCAGTCGTCGACCGATGAAGCGCCGCTTTCCGAGCACTTCCATAGCGAAAACCCGACTGAAGTGATCCAGCTGCTCTCGGACGCGCTCGACCCTGCGGCCGCGACGTGGACGCCGAGCGATCAGCAACAGCATCCAAGCGTTGCGCACTACGCGTCGATCGCCGACGTTTCAAGAGCGTTCACGCTCAATCGACGCCAGCACGCCGCCTTCAGGATCATTGCGACCGCTCTGCTGCGGCGATTTTGCGGCAGGAGCAAGCCGGGCTCGACCAAGCCAGCGGCGTCGGCTGCGCCGATAGCCGCGACTTTGACGCGCAACTCCGCGATGAGCAGCTGCTCATTTTTCTCGGTGGTGCCGGCGGCACCGGGAAAAGCCGCGTCATCGACGCAGTCAGCGCGTTCTGCACGAGCTGGCACCGCGACAGCTCGCTTGTGAAGACTGCGCTGACGGGCAAAGCCGCCACGCTAATCGCCGCGCGCACGCTCGCGAGCTTCCTCAAGCGCATCGAGCACGCGATCCAAGACATTTGCTCCGCTCGACGCACTCGTCATCGATGAGGTCTCAATGATGACCAAGATCGACTGGTTGAAGCTCGACAAGCTGCTGCGACGGTACAAGCACATGTCCCGTGTACCGCTCGGCGGCGTACACATCGTGCTTGTCGGCGACTTCCTGCAGATGCCGCCGGTCGGCGGTGACGCCATCTTTGTCGACCCGACAAGCAAGTCGCGCCCGACCACTGCGGACATCGAGGGCTTCGAACTCTGGCGGCTGTTCAGGATCGTCGTCGTGCTCGAAGAGTCGGTTCGGTTCCGCAGCGACCCCGCGTGGGGCGACGGGTGCTCGAAGGCGCGCATCGGCGAGTGGACACCCGAGTTTGTGGCCATCATCAACAGCCGTGTCGTGCAGCCGCCTGACGCTGAGACCGACGCCGAGCTTGCTCTCAACGACGGCGTGTTTGTGACTCCCGAGAATGCAAAGCGTCTCGCAATCAACAACGCGTTTATCGCGCAGACGGCGACGCGTCTGCCGTCGCAAGCGTTTCCGATTCGCGTGGTCGCCAACTTCAAGGGCACGCTGAACGCGCTCAGCCACAGCGACGTCGCCTACGTGCTCGGCCTGCCCGACAACCGCTTCGGGCGCATGGCTCCATACTTGGACTTGATCGCCGGCATGCCGGTCCAGGTCACGCAGAACGTCGGCACCGCGAAGGGCGTCGCGAACGGCACGCTTGGCACGCTTGAAAGCGTGCACTTCCCACGCGACCCGCTGACCACGTTCCAGCTCGTGCGAGACGGAGCGACCGGCATGGTCGTGCAGCTGCCGAGCCGGTCACCTGACTACGCGTTGTTGCGGCTTCCGCGACCGCACGCCGTGCCGATCCGCCCAGGCATGGACCCCGACCTCTTCTTCGCGACCGAGCCGTTCAAGAAGTCGAAGATACCGCTTCCATCGGCGCCCGACGACCAGCGCCGCTATCTTGAAGCCAAGTTGCAGCAGTTTCCATTCGTGTGCGCCGTTGGCTCCACAGTGTACAAGATGCAGGGCGAAACGCTGCAATCCATGGTCGTCGTCGACTGGAAGTCGACTAACAACCTCATCAACAAGCCCCAGCAGAGCTACTTGCTCGTGTCGCGAGTCACCAGCCGAAACGCGTTCTACTCGCTGACTCCGTTCACCCCAAACTCGCGAAGTGGTCGAAGCCACCGGCAAACGCACTAGCTGAAGAGAAACGGCTCAACGAACTCAGTCGATGTTACATTGGCTGGCTTGCTAGGCTCCGCCAGCATCCATGAAAGCACGACGACGACCACCACGAGTGGTTGCACAGCTCCGCCAGCATCCATGAAAGCACGACGAGTTCGTTGAGCCGTTTCTCTTCAGCTAGTGCGTTTGCCGGTGGCTTCGACCACTTCGCGAGTTTGGGTGAACGGAGTCAGCGAGTAGAACGCGTTTCGGCTGGTGACTCGCGACACGAGCAAGTAGCTCTGCTGGGGCATGTTGATGAGGTTGTTAGTCGACTTCAGTAGACGACGACCATGGATTGCAGCGTTTCGCCCTGCACCTTGTACACTGTGGAGCCAACGGCGCACACGAATGGAAACTGCTGCAACTTGGCTTCAAGCGACGAGTAACGACGACGACGCTCCGCTACCACACCTTCCAACGTCCATCGGCGCTGACGCACCACCACAGCTGTAACCCGAGTGTTAGTAGTAGCTAAGTTTACCAATCAATTTCGTCGAAACGTACCATATCAACGACGCGGAACTCAGCGCGCGGAGAAGACCTCACCAAAGTCCCTGCTATGGCTTGTTGATGCGATTGTTGGAAGACGACCAGTCGACGACGACCGTTCGCGCCCACGCGCTCACCCCGCCCTGCCAACCCCACTCACTCCCAGAACGTTTCGGTTTTGATTTGCTTGGTGTGGTAGCACACACCACCGTCACTCTGACCACCAACTGCCATCACTCCTTCTTGCTCCAAAATAGGTCAAAAGTTGATTATTCGTGACCCAGACCACGACAAAACGTGCTCTCGGTCGCACAAGGGGACCTGAAGGTCGTTCGATGACGCGACAAGCCTGGGGCAAAGGTACCAACGAAAGTTCTTACGAACTTCGAAATAGCATTAATTGTTTCCCCAGTGCTATTAAATAACAACAGGGATATCCGTTTTTAGGGGACACCACGCCATTTTCCGATAGTAACTCTATAAGCTAAAAATAAATTGTCTTATCCATTTCTCTCCGTTGCTCTTCTTGCCTGCAGCCCAAGAGGGCATCAACGCATTCAGAAGTCATCGATGTTCACTATCATGCAGGCTAAGTCTGCTAACTTCCAAATACTGTAGAAGGCATTTGACGTGGTAAAAGATTGTGTATATTCAGGCCGCCTTAAAAAAAAACGTGGAATTCCCGAGGTCTAATCAAGGGATGAGAGGAGCTGCAAGAAAAGGTAAGGTGGGGGAATATTATCAAATTAGTGAAACCAGGATACATGTGTTGAGATGATTATATGAATGCTTTAAATAGACCTTGTAGCTGAGATTCTATCGAGCTGCTTGGTGTGAAGGATTGAAATCCTCGTTATAATTCTGATTCCTTCTGACGAGCAATCTGAGAGTGACTGCCGATGATCTTTCCGCTCCGAACCGATAAGAAGAAGAAGTGCTGAAGCATATTGAAGCGACCACCAACCAGCATCCATCCTGTTTTAAATCCGGTATTTCCACCAGTACACTTCTGTAAAGCTGAGCTAAATACTTCATCTTTCCGAGCACCAGCTGCAAACGTCTGGTGATCGGTCTCAATTGCTCTGGTGTCCATCCTGCACGCTCGAGGCGCGACTGGTGCTTATTAATAAGCTATGCGTGTTTTTGCAAGCACGTTGGGATGCTCTAGGTGTCGATCTGGAGCACTCGCTGTTTTTGAGACGTGCGAGTATTAATATAGCTACAATTCTGGTTATACTAACGAAAAGCCTTGCCAACAATCCTGCAATTGAACGTTGACATCCAGCGATGCTGGAATGGAGTTCTCAGGTTGGCGGGCATCTCCACAGTGGCGCTGATAGACTTGTGAGCGCCTCGATGTCCACAATAAGGATTTGAGAGGAGGTGGTTTCATTCAAAGATGTCGGGAGGTTCTTTTGAAAATAGACTTGCCGATGTCATTTGGCGATTTTGGAAATGGTAGGGACAAGGTTAGGAAAATTGACCAGCGACAGCGGCATAATAAAACGAGCACGAGGAGTGATAAGGGGGACTCCTTCAACTGGTGATGGCAACGTGCGGCACAGTGTGCGCGAGTCAATGCTGTGCTGCGCTTCATGTTTGCAACACGTGGGCAGCGACATCGTTGTCGTGTCTAGCGCGAGTAATTGGCACATTGAGAAGGTGTTGTATACAGAGGTGACGTGCCACGAAAAGGCCTGAGTCTTATCCTGTCGGAAGTTGCGTCTGATTGTACCATTCCTGCATTACGATGGTCGCAGCGATTCCGCGTGACTCACGCGGAATCCAACGCAGCAACTAGGTCTTGGATGCCTCTGTGCTACTAAGGCATTGCAGCATTGCTTTTACCCCGAATGAGGTGGTGCTTAATTTGGCGCTCAGTTTCGTGGACGAGTGTGATACATCCCTGCGAGCTACATCGGCACACACGCAGCCGTTCTTGTGCGACTTCAAGGATAACAAGCAGGTTTTGCTCCGCAACTACTGTATGCATTCCAAGCAGCACACAATCCACGCGGGTAGTCGCCGCCATTCGGATTTTTCGCTCGTCCACCTCGTGTCGTCGTGAGCTCAAGTTGGCATAGAGCGGGTCGGTATGGGGCCCTCCGCAAGTATCCGAGTATACGCCACGTATACAGCGCAACTCAGTGGGGGAAAAGCAAAGCACGCACACAAACGAACGCACTCGCTGGAAGCACAGTGCAAAGTCGCCTCAGTCCCATCCGAGTTCAGTTCGTATACATTAGACGAGACAGAGCAGAGCATGGCGTCGCTGACCTGCATCCAGTGGATCCGCGACGAGCTGGAGGCGCACGGCGACCTGGCGGAGCTCACGCCGCCGCTGGTGGAGACCAAGTCGCTGTGCGAGTTCGTGACGGACGGCCGCGCGCTGTGTCTGCTGACGAACGCCGTGACGGAGGGCGACGAGAGCCAAATCCCCAAGAAGCTGCAGCGCTCGCTGCGCCAGAGCAGCAAGTTCCACGCGCTGGAGCGCGTGCAGTTCTTCATCAAGTGGTGCCGCGCGCAGGCCAAGCTGGAGGAGCACCAGGTGTTCACGACGGTGCAGCTGCTGGACGAGGTGAACGAGACGGCCGTGTCCGAGACCATCGTGGCGCTGCGCCGCAAGTTCCGCCCCGGGGCCAAGGCGTCCGGCGCCATGGCGCAGTTCTACTTGGACGACACCAACGTCTCGTCCAGGAACTCGAGCAGCAGCACCACGAGCACCGGCAGCAACGCCAACAGCTCCAGCAGACTCAGCTCCTTCCTCAACAAGTTCCCGTCCGCGCCCGTGGTGGCCACCAAGGCCACGCAGAACAAGGCGGTGGCGAACCACCGAGCGTCGCTCACCTCCAGTGTGGCGAGCAGCAACCCGTCGCCCAGAGAGGAGCCCGTGCCCGTCGAGGAGGACAACAACAACAAGTCGAGGCTGCGCATCCTCCATCTTCAAGAGCAACAACAACGCGTCGGCCACGCCCCGCAGCAGTGTCGTCAGCAACACGTCGTCTACGTCCACCAGCAAGGAGGACCACTCGGAGGCGCGACGCTCGTGGTCCAGCAAGCTCTCGGCCTTCTCGCGCAGCCACTCCACGTCCTCGAACGTGTCTGCTCCGCAGTCCACGCCGACGCCGAAGACGCCCTCGGCGGCGGACACTCCTCCTTCCTCGCCGCCTGCTTCGCCGCACAACCGAGTCAGCATCCCCTCGGCGTTCTCTGCGCCTGCGCCGGCTGCCCCCAAGCAGGCGTCGAAGCTAGCGGCGTTCCTTAACAGTGTGGAGACGACGGGGCCGATGATTCCGGCGTCGAGTGCCCCCAGTCAGGACAAGAAGGCCCCGGAGCCAGCTGTGGAAGCTACGCCCGAAGATGACGAGCCTGCGATGGAGGACAACCAGGCCGAGGAAGAGCAAACCCCATCGAAGAGGAGGTGCCCGCTGAAGAGACGACTGCCGAAGAGACAGTGCCGGTTGACGTAGAGACTGAGCATGAGCCTCTCGAGAAGCCGCCTTCAAGCTCGAAGCTGTTCGCCTTCTTGGCTGCTGTAGAACCTGCTACCGCGTCACCTCCCAAACCCGAGGTGTCTGCCCCAGAAGAGGAGGAGGAAGACTTTGTTGCCGTGGAAGCCGAGGAAGCCCAGGAAGCTGTTGCTGCGGAAGCTGCTGCTGCTGCTGAAGAGGAGGAAATCACTGCGGAGAAGGAGGCTCAAGTCGAACAGCTGGAAGAAACCCCTGTTCAGGAGGCAGACGTGGAGGCTGAGGAATCAGTAACTACCCCGGAGGTCGAAGAGAATACTGAAGAATTGATCGAGGAAGCCGAGGTGACCCCTGAAGTGCACGAGGAGGCTGCACAGATTCAGGTGGAAGCTGCGAAGGAAGAAACCTCGGAAGAGGAGGTAGAGGAGGCTCCTGAAGATGAGACTCCTGAGGAGAAGGAAGTTGCTGAAGCGACTGCTGTGGTTGAGGCCACTGTGTTGTACCCAGAGCTTCAGAAAGAAAACGAACGTCTCAGTGCAGACAACGAGCAACTTATCGCTGAAAACGAGTCCCTTACGCAGAAGCTGGAGGCGACTGAGAGTGCGGTTGCAGCTAAAGACACCGAGTTCGATGCACTTAAGCAGGAGCTCGAGCTCCTAAAGGCTCAGCTTGTGGAGGAGCAGTCCAGCGCACAGGAGAAGGTGCTTGCTGCTGAGAAGAAGCAGACAGTTTTTGCCAATGAAGTTGCCGAGGTTCGGGCGGAACTTGCCAAGTCTCAACGGGCAGTGAATGGTGCATCTTCGACCGCTACGAAGGAAGCGGAAATGCAGGTAAAGGAGTTGGTTGCTCAGAACGAATCGTTGAAGGCCGACTTGGTGAACCTGCGCGAGGAGGTGCAGACGCTAGAGCAGTCGGTGCAATTGGCGAGAGACAGCGAGGAGGCAGCACGATACGCCGCGCAAGTCGCATTCGCAGCCCGAGACACTGCTGACGAGACCAACCAACAACTCAGAGACCAGCTTACACAGCTCGAGAAGTAGATCAAGCAGTGCGTACTTGATGATCCACAAAGGGTCGAAAACCAGCGAGCGGGAGGTAACGAGATGATAAGTTGAATTTTGAATTGTGCATTGGTTTCGCAACGAGCTACTTGTTCTGAATGAGTGAACTGATCTTGACCGTCTAATTATTTCACTTGTTGCCAGACGCGTCGGTGGTATCAAGACATTTTATCTCGTCCACAGCATTCAACACGCTCTCGAGTTGATGTTTTCCCTTTACCGCGCATAGCACCACCCCAGAAACTCCCTAGCTCTGAGAGATGGACACGGATACAGTGGTTGGCCACGAAACAACAGTATGATAATATTATACCACTAGAGTGATTCGCAATGCGTTGATTACCATCCTCATCGGCTTGCTGATTACATACCTTTATACGGTGGGAATCTCACGTCGGGGAAAATACTGCATCTATTCCGCGTAATACGTGGCATGCATATACTCATTCCGATTGAGAACAGAGAATGCATGAGATAAGAACTCCGTAGGCCTGATGGACGTGCAATTACATACTTTCAATGCAGAGGAAGTTATGTGAAGACGATATAAGTACCAATAATAACCATGGCAGCAGAGAATCGGGCGTAATGTCCTCGCTGATATTTTTGTTCACTCTGTGCGCGAGAATTAATCAAGCAATCGTGAGTCAGAACTGTTGGCATTTGTTTTTGGTAGTATCGCACTCACACTCTCGGTGAAAAGGCTGGCGAAGAGCCACTTACTTGCAATGAAGGTCCCGCTCTCACGACATCAAATGATCGCACTTGTTTCTACCTTGACAATTCGGGTAGGCTGGAATATTTTCGGTTTTTAAAGTAATACCTAATGGATTATTTGAACCAACTTCATGTAATAAAATGAAATGGAACGCAGGTGCGGATGGTTCTAATGCGACTGCAGAACGTGGCGGTATCTGTCGTTGGATGATTCGCTCTGCTAGCATTACGGAAACACTCGTTCGTGGCGCCAAGTCAGTCATCGCTCATTATGAGTATCAAAGTTTTGTAAAAAGAGGTCGACGTTTGTGCGCAGGTTAATCCAGCGGAAAGGTTCGATCGTGCAGACTCCTGGTAGCAGTGAGTTAACTAAAAATCTCTCAGATGAAACAGAAGCACATCCCTGTATATGCCAAGTATGTATTCATGGAATGTTCGCACGTCATTGTTTACTTCTTCTGGAATCACCTGCAGCACCAATCTACCACTGGTGAAACCGAGAGGAGCGACGAAGCTGAGGCCGCACCACTTCAGCAATTTTGCCTGCGAACTCCGTATCGAAATTGTAGTAGACTTTGTTGCTTGCAATATCGAAGCCTGGCAAAATGTTGATTTTTGGCAGCTTTGTCCAGAATGACCCTTTTCATTTCGCTACTCGCTTTCGTCAATGTGTTCATCTCTGCAGGACTCTACTCTCAATCGTTGGACTTTGGAAGAACAATGTGAGAGTCATGCAACTGGAATGTGAACTGAGTGTTTACGTGGTTCTCTGAAAGCCTTGAAATGCCTCGTGGTCCAGCAAATTATCACCTATCGCGTGGATTCGAGTGTCTACATTTACAAAACGGATGTGCATTCCTGCTGTTTTGCTATCCGGTGGAAGTGTTGCTCCTGGAAAACACCAAGCAAATCGTACCAGAACTACGTCGCCAATAGTGCTTGTTCCACTGCGCTCCGCATGCATGGTAGTATTTTTCACAATTCCCTTGACTCAGAAATTTATGGGACCTCAGCATGGACAGCAAACATCTGCACAATAACGCATTGAAACCATGCAAGACGAGCGACAGAGATATCACTTTAATCACTTTCATGTTGTTACTCGCTTTCACCAACACGACCAATTCTTGGTCATTCGTCACAAGTGCTTACTGTGCGCATTACTTCATCAGTAGTGTGCTTTTTATATAAATTGGTTGGTCGTTATCTAATACAGTAGTAGTTGATGTATGCGATCAGATAGAATCTGTTTGGTAGCCTGCGAGACTGCGTCGCAGCACAAGTGCGCCTGCAAAACCTACGATCATGAACAGACACACGACTACGGCAAACAGTCCGAGGAGGTGCAGTGTACTTCGAAGGTAAGCATGCACATCCGAGGCCGACCACTCTGGACACTTGCCACAAGCCGCGATCTATATACCAAAGAAATAATACATTAGCACTTTCTCACCGAGAGGAAACAAACAAAATTGCCCACTGCGCAGGTGACCGTACATCATTGGCTTCATAGCCCTGGTCGGCTTCAGCATTGAGTACGGTCATGTCTTCTTGGCAGGAACTGTTGTTGTAGCCACTTGAAGAAGAAGCGTTGCTGGATGATGAAGTATCGCACGACACCCAGTAGCCGCTAGAGGTCTGCACGGCGCCTTCACACGCCACTACTTCTGTACAGTTGGTACAACCCGGTAGGTCAATATCGCACGCTAGAGTCGAGCTGGTGTGCTGGTTGTAGGTCGATGCTAAATTATCCGAGAAAGTGAAGGCGCTCACAGAGCAGACCAGCAGTGCAATAAGGCAGCCACCCAGCCCGACCACATACTATTTGTTGCAAGTGGCGAAATCACCACAAAAAGTAAAAAAGTTTAGCACACCTTCGGTCACTTCGTGCTAGAAAGAACAGACGCACGACGTACAATGAGCAGCAGCGATCGGCTCTTGGCGCGCGAGCCAACGATGCCGAGCACCGACAGCGCGACCATGACCGTGCCGACCACAATAAAGATGATCGCTGCAACATAAGTGCACCCGACACAAGAAAAACAAAAAAGCAGCCAACCTCAGCACCAGTTCACCCCACAACTCTAAACTCTCCATCACTCCGTACCCATCCACCTCTGCCCCGACGTCATTTCGTCGTGCACCTTGACCGAGAGACCGAACGCGAAGAGCCCCGTGCCGAGCAGCACGAAGGCCGCGTTGGTCACGGCCAGCATGCTGCGCATGACGATGGGCACCGTGACGATGCGCACCACGTAGTACATGGCGGCCAGCACCAGCAGCATGCAGACGATGCCCACGACGCCCACGACAACCAGCTGGCGCTCCAGGTACTGCATGGCGTCGTCGTACGAGGCGCAGCAGCTTTTCTGCCGGAGCTCCGCCAGAATGTGGTCGCTCCAGTGGCGCTTGACCCAGGCCTCGAGTGCGTCGTGGAAACAGAGCGCGGCGTAGCAGGCCACGAAGAGTCCGGCGAGCAGCAGGAAGTTGAGGAAGAAGAAGAGCAGCAGCAGGCGGCTCTTGTCGCGGCCGGCGCCCACGAAGCCCAAGAGCGAGAGCAGCGCCATGAACCCTCCGAGAACTGATAAAGCCGCGGCGCTGGCGCCCAAATGCGTCGACAGCGACACGTGCAGCCCAAGAGCCAGCAGCGAGGCGCCGCCCAGGAAGCTCAGCAGCGTCAGCAGCCGCAGCACGCGGCGCGACGGACGCATGACGGGGGACGAGCAGCTACGAGCAGGATTAGTCGACGGATATAACGGACGAGGCGACTGGATGGAGAAATTATGATATATTGGATTCTGGAGGGAGGATCAGAAGAGAGAGGTGACGTATGGGAGCTACACTAATGTATTTAATGACTGCAAGTGTGATAGTACAGTAGTCAGATCACAATTGGGTGACGCGTTTGGATTGGCTGGATGGTCGTATTATCAGAAGTACATGAAAGTTTTCCACTACTCTTTCATTTGGCACATTACTGTACTGTCGTTTAATTCCTCTGCTCTGACTGCCGATATCTACACAGCCGATTGTAGATCGTGCCGCATGTTAACTCCTCGGCTCTCTTCGGGGTGTTGATGTAAAGCTGTGATAGCGTCGTTTTAAAGGTGAGGTCAAACACTTTATCGGCCTTGGCCAGTTGCAGCGCAGAAATACTGGCCACCCCAGTTGGCAAGACCGCAGCTTGCTGTACGAGATGGTCCATGTACTGCATCACTTTTCGAACACGTGAGTGCCGCATTTTGTGGTGTGGTTTAATTTCGTGCTGCTTCGAGAGCAGTTTGTATGGCCTTATGCCAGTATCCTTGTTGCCGAAAAACCATAAGTTCCACATCACCTTTACAGTCGATCGAGCAGGAAACTCCCAGTTAATTGGGACAGCATGACTTAAACGACCGTCAGCCCAAACCCATGATCGCCACTCGGGCTGTTGCTCTACGTTGGAGTTCACGCATTTATTTTCGCGGGGTAATTGGATGGCGCTAATCGCACAGCGAAATTCCTCGGCAATGTCGGCTCGTAGACTAGAAAGGTCGCGAAGTGACACGGGAGCAACCCCATCAACAACAAAATGATGTTTTAACTCGGTAATCACTTTCTCCGCTACACTGTCAGGTAGCTTGGTTGCCACATCAGTCTTGAGCTTGTCCATCTCGGTGTGAACTTTGATAACCTCTTGTCTCAGCTCTTTCATCTGTGTTGCAATTGCAAGATGCGCCGGGATTCCGGTTGCCTTCATCCCACAAACTGACGAAAAACCTATCGCCAAAACGGTAGCACCACGCTGCTGTTGCAGTAGCGGGTTTGCCGAAAACACTCGAGTCTTAAAAATTGGGTGGGCAGGACTAAGTGTGTCTCGCAGATACTGTTCGTGATGAATAATTGACACCAAAAAATAGGGAAATGCTGATCTTACACTACGCGGGTAGTTGGCAAAACCACTCACAAGCTCATTCCAGTAAGCTATGGTCATTTGATTCGTTAGTGCGGGTGGAAAGTGTGGTGGAAGCACGCCAAAATGATCCGAGTTGAACGGCAACCCGGCAATCATTCTGCCGCAAAGCTGGTCCGCTCCTTCTCCAAAATGGATGTATCGGTCCTTCAGTTTGCCAAAGCTCTGACCCATGCGCAAGTACACCGACACAGGGGTAGGGCCATTAACTTGTCCAAGGGCATACGAATTGCTACCCATGCGGAGGCTGTGCGTCCCGATGTCGTTAGGATTGCAGCTTAATACTGTTATTTCCTCCTCACTCAAAGCGTCAATCACACGACGGAGCATACGCCCGAATCGATTGTTGCTGTCACTCCCGATGAACAGCTGCTGCTTACCGCCGACGGTGCGTTCTGGACAGGAAAATAGATGCACAGCAAGAGCGAGTATCGCACATTGCGAGGGCTCGTACGGGCTCGCGTAAACATGCTTGCCAAACGTTTCTGCACCAGTCTGATCGCCTTTGTGTTCTTGCTCCTCTACGACGAGGCATTCGTCAATCCACTCAACGTGCTGCAGCATGATAGTACGATAGAGTCTGACCGGCTCATTAGATTCCACATTAACACAAAGTAGCTCCAACCAAACAGCACTGTTGCCCACGATTATCCTTTCTTTACCGGGTTCATAGTCATCAGCTTCAATGCGAAAAGTTCAAACCCGCTGGATTTCAACTGACGCTTTCCCTCGTTTATCTTCATTAATCCACGTTTCTTCAAGTTATTATGGTCTTCTCGTAGCCGTCGAGAACACGACGAAGCTCTGTGTTAAGAGGCTGACCCAGTTCCAGCAGCTTGGTGTGATACACGTCAACTAGCGCGCTACGGTATCCCCACACGCAAGATGACGAGAGCGGAATGGTTGGTGCGTCCTTCGAATCGACATCATCACGATCGCATGTGTGGGCTGGGCTGCATATGTGCCCAAAAAGGCAAGAACGACGTCTTTAGGGAGAGGAATGCGCAACTCGTTCGTATCGCTGTCGATGGCGTCTGGAAAGTGCGAGGCGATCCACGTCGTCATCGTGTTTATCTTCGACTGATACGTGCGCTTGGTGCTCGCATTCGTCCTCTTGGACTGAAGCGATTGCGCTACAGCAGCTCCATCACAGGAATCATCGAGATCTCTTTTTCGCCCTCGCGCCATATTGTGCAGTGACTGTCGCTAACCAAAAGTCTCGATCGAGGAGTGATAGCAGACTATCACACTTGAAGTGAAATCTGCCCGTTAAGTTCGCATCATACTGAAACCAAGATAGTTCTGGTTAGATTCGCACTCATTTCGGTCAACTATGATAACCTACTATCACAACGCTGTTCCAGGATCGCACTATACTATCACAGTTACAGCAGATGTAGTTCTTTCAACGTATTGATAGACAAGGCTGCGCGTGTTGTGCACGGAACGAGCTCTGACATGTATTACATTAAATGAATGCGTTCGCTGCTCTTGACGTAAAGCAGATTCTCTTTCTACTGTTTCAAGGTGCCTTGCTTCGTCGAGTGCTGCTTTTCGTGGGATAAAATAGCTGAAGTACTGTTTCGTGAGCGGCTTGGTAAGATAGAGCTAGTGTGGTTGATGTTGCTATCGCGACGTCAACATTGACTCGCTGAGAGATCACTTTTCAAGAAGCACATATCTTGAGTCTTCGTATAGATATTGCTAGAGCAAGCCCACAAACGTCAATAGGTTTGGGTTTGGTTGGGCAAAAATCCGTGAAAACCCTTGAATGTAGTGTCACCTTTTAAGGCTTAATCAAGGAAATAACTCCAAAGACAAAAAATCACGCCCGGGTTTTCTCGTTTTTCAATTACTTATTTCAACTTTGAGTTGCTTTGCGATTGGAGCCTATGATTGTCGTGTCTTGGAATTGTTGCTAGCTATGTGTTTATAGCGCGTGAATTCACCCCTCGGAGATACTCCGAAATACATTTCAGAGAATTTAATCCGTTCAACGTATCGATAGACTTTGGGGGTAATGAAGGGAGTGGTGTCTGTCCTATTAATACTATCCATATTGTGGGTGAGGCAGTTTGTCCGTCCAAAAGCCCGGCTAATCTGAGCGGACATTCGACCAGAACTAGCTTTGGCTGGCTGCTCATTTCGTCATCGCCACTGCCTCGGAAAAGTTGCTTCATGCCTTCTGACCTCATTTCTCCGATAAAGAAGTCGGCAACATTGTCGCGGCTGCAGCCGTCGCCATTAAGCGCTCGCTCTCCTGTTGTAGCGATGTCGACTCCAGTCGATGTTGCTAGACCGCCACCGATCAGCCGCTTCAAGAGGTTGCAGAGTAATACGGTGCTGGCCGCAATGACGCTGCTTCGAGTCCTGCGCAACGCGTGGTTCAGCATTCTGATCGGCTGGATGTTCGCTTACTTCTACACCCTAGGCAATCTCACCTCGGGAAAGCCACCGGGCGAACAGTCTTACCCAGAGTACGTCGCGGCAAATGGGGCCTGGTTCCATTGCGTATTCTCCGCGTGCATGGTTGTGATATACGCAGAGCGCATATTTCCAGAAAAGTTTGTACTGCCCTCGACACGAACTGCTCCCAGCTCTGGCGAAGGCGCCGGCCGTTCATTGTCATTCGGACGATGTTTCTTGAATTTGTTGTGGTACATGACGCCCCACCTCGTCTTCAGTATCACAGCAGTCATCGTCGGGGTCTACGCAGTCATCACCTATCTCCCACCTTCCGGACGCAAATACAAACCTGCAATGTACATGAATTCGTTCTGGAGCAACTATATTGTGGCTAGTGCTGAGTTCACAACACACAAGATATTCACTACGCAAACTGTTCGGGGCCTGGCACGGAGAAAAAAATCAACCACAAGAATCTGGTCAGCGCGCAGGACACAAGAACCACAGATCATCTTCCGGTCGATCGTGGATTTCAGCGGTTAAGCGATTCATGATCATGTACTTGCGAACGCTACCAGGTATAGTGTCCTCCATCATCGCAATCGTGTACGTTCACTCAATCACACTATTCGCTCGCATCAACCGTGAGTCACAGCTCTTAGCGTTTGCAATCGGCAGCATTGCACTCAAACTCACGTTACAAGAAGTGGTCAAGCGTCATTTACTCGCGACAAAAGTTCCACTACCACGCCGCGCCATGATCATACTTGTCTCTACTCCGACGATACTAGTCGACACTCAAGTGCGAATACTTCTGATGCGACTGCAGAACGTGACGATCTCTATCCTCGGCTCCGCACTACTAGCTCTTACTGAAATCTTCGTACGCGGGGTCAAGTCGTTGATCGTACACCACGAAACTCACAATTCGCTGAGAAAGAGTGTTTTCTCAACGCTTAAGAAGATCCATCGTCGAATAACGATCGGGCAGGCTGCAGTGGCAGACTCTCAAATGGTTAAGGCAAGCCAACCACAGCCAAAACGACGAGTGACGACACCCGTTCGACCGGCGACAGACACAGCAGATGAGACCGAAACACGTCGGCATAGGCATCTCGTGGTTCACGCGGCCGAGATCTATGCTGACATGTATGCTGAGTACATGGCGATGGGGTGCTCGTACGCCATCGTATATTTCTTCTGGAACCACCCGCAGTATCAATTCGCCTCCGCCACCGAAAGCGATAAACCTGAATCTACCCGACGAATGTACCAACTCCTGATTTTTGCATTCCAGGTGGGTGTGGAGGTGATCGTTGATTTTATCGCCTGCACTATCGAGGCTTTGGAGGGTGTCGACTTTGGTAGCTTCGACCAAAATGATCCGTTCTTAGCCTTCTTCTTGTCGATGCTCGCCTTCGCCAACATTTCCATCTCAGCCGGGCTTTATATCCTCTCGTGAACGTGTGCCGGTGCTTTGCAAATGGGCACATCCGTATCATTTGAGCCGGTATCCACTTTCGAACAGCAAAATTCGGACTTTCACGATGTTCATGCAGGGAACGCGTGCGATGCCACAAAACGGGCGACAGTCTCCGGTCAGTTCAGAAACTACTCGATCGAGTGCGCTTGACTCGAAAATGCCGTCGTCGTGTTTCCAACGCGTCCTAAATACTTACAACTACTTCGCTAGTTGAACCACCGATCCGTCACGCTTCCGACAGTGATCGCTCAGGCCTCAGCAGCGTCCAATTCGTCGTCAGCTCAACTGAATGGCTGGTACCCTTGCTCGGAGGAACCTTTTCAGACGAAGGTGGACCCAGGGGTCAAACTGCCGAGTGCGCAGTTTACTCGGCACCGTTGTGCTACTGGTATTTGCGAGACCACGGAGTCTGTGGACGATACCGTCGATATTTTTGTGAAGCGTTTGCCTGCTGAGGTTGGCTGAACGTACATAATAATATAATGTACATTATACATTACGGCCCCGGAGCATCGTCTACTGCAAGTAAGTGGCATCAGCCGCGTACTGAGTTTCCAAGCGTGCTAACCATCTTACGTTAATTTTGATGGGTGGATCAGTAGACTCGGCAATGATAGAGCTTCACACAGAGGAGCGGTAAATGTGTACACGATGGATCCCCACGGTAGCGCGCTGCTGATTGCGTAGCGGCGCAGGTTACGACGACTGGTTCTCCATTGGACTCACTATTGAGGCGTCAGAAGTGCCCAAGCACTCGAAAACAAGTTCGAGAATCTTGCCTCCTTCTCGATGACGAGTGCTGCAACAGACCTTTCGACATTAATCTCCAACTACTCGAACGGAGCAGATACTATCATCTACGGCGTGAGATATGGAGAAGCTATAGTGGAGCGCCTTACTCATTTGGATACACCCGAGGTGATTGGGTATGTTCTTGATGGAGTTTCAACGAGCTCAGGGCGCCTGCTGAAAAGTTTGAGTAATACTCGAATTGGCTTTGGTGAGGTGGGCGATGTCTTCTAAGCGCTTTGTGGAAACGATAGCGGATACAGTGGGCGATTCCAGTCCAAAACATTGCCTGCCACACTTCAAAACTTGATCACGCAGTTCAACAACGACCCAAATTCGACCTGCGCATCGCTCACTCGGATATTCCAAAATACTGTGCATTCTCGAAAGAGAGTGCAACTGTGTGTAACTAGCTTGGCGTCAATAGCTACGACACCATCAGCATTTTTTATGAGCGAGACCAATACTGGAATAAGATTGCCACCATTCCCAGCAAGGCGATTAAGTTATCAACAGCAAATTAGGCCCACAAATGCCGCACAAGTACACCAAGTACTTGCTGGAAGCTCTTAACGGAGGTTAATAACTTTAGAGCAAGCAACTTATGGAACACTCTGGATGACAGCTCTTGTTGAGGGAGAAGCACAGTGTGACGTGCGGGATGGAGATGCTGGTTTCGTTGTGAGCAACGGTGGTGACTTGAACAATCAGGGCAATACTTGTGTGGATAAAATGCCAGAGCTTTTGTCTAACGACGCCACTCTCCTACCAGTATTATTTTTCCGTACGGAGGATGTGTACGACGACTTTTCGATGCAACTTTATGTACACTACTGGTAACTAGCTCAAGCATTGGCACGGACGGCATTGTTACTGCAAACTCACCGTCTACGGATGGATCGATGTACAAACCCGCCTTTATTGTGCTACTAGTGCTATTTGTTGTACCTCTAGGTTTAGCTGGATTTTTCGGGTATCGTTTGTACAATGTTAAGCATGATGAAAGGAGGGGCACGATAAGCGAAGTTTTTTCCGCGGCTATCGTGATCTCGACTCCTGCTAAAGATATATCTTCGTCGTCTCGCTTCGTTCTCGACACACCGAGCTACGTTGGCATCAAAATCGGATATAAGGAAACACTGCAACACTGCTGGAGTTTTGATTTAAACGAGGTTCCGGTGGGTAGGCTGGGAGGTACCCCAAGCCTAAATTTTAAGGTGATGTTATCGTGTTATGTATATGAAAGTTTTTTGTTATTTTTCATGGTACTTAATTAAAATGTAGAGCACGTGCAGCTGTGCTTATAGCGTCCGAGAATTACGCGTTAAATGAATTCCAATATCCATCTAGTTGAATGTCGTGGAATACTAAAAAATATAACTATCAGCTAAATTTATTTGATGATTGTTGTGTGAACATGTGTTTGTGCGTTGAAAATAGTTGAATTAGTTAGAAGTGTGTTTCTAGCGACAGAGTCACTCGAAAAATGTTGGCATCTCAGCTTTTTTACTTGAGTTAGTGGATGTATAGCCCAGCAGAAATCGCGACGTTAGAAAAGGATAGCATCGCCAAGAAAAGAACGAGGAACGGGTCGTTTTGGTCAAAACTCTTAAACTCGACGCCTTCCGCAGCTTCAGCCGTACATGCGAGAAAATCGACAATCACTTCTATACCCAGCTGAAGGCCACCTAGGGACATCAAGCGATTTTCTTGTGAAGCAGTCGAGATGTTGCCATCATTTCTCTTTTGATCAGTTGCTTCGTTAAGCAATACGCTGAATTGATAATGGGGGTGGTTCCGATAGAAGAACAAAATGGCGTAAGAACACCCGATTGCAATGTACTCTGCATACATATCGGCGTAAATTTCAGCAACATGAAGTACCCGACACCTCCGCCGGCGGTTTATAGCAGCCGATGAAATACGCGACTGCACTGTAGTTCCACTTCTTGTCAATCGCAAAGATGTTGTTTTTGCCGCTGGAGCCATATGCAATACCTTAGTTTGACACTCAGATGTCAATGTGGGTGGCGAATTACCAAGTGCTGGTCGTCGAGACATATTCCATACATCCATAAGTGCTGATCCGCGTGTTTGGTGTTGCACGATCACAGATTTAAAAGCACGCACGACAATCTCAAAGACAGAAAGCAGCACAGTACCCACAACCGAAACATTCGCGTCAGCTACTCGAAGCAGTAGCATGCGCACCTGAGTATCTACGATGATCGTTGGAGTTGACACAAGAACTATCATTGCCCGCGTTGACAATGAACGGCGTGAACTAATCATGAGATACTTCGCTAGTTCCTGCAAACAGAGCTTGAGTGCGATACTGGCGCTTGCGAACCCAAACAATTCCCACTGCCCACTGAGGGCAACAAATTGACTAATAGCGTGCATGTACACTATAGCAATAAGCACGAATATCATCACCGGCAGATTTAGGGTGATATACGAAGAAATCGGCGGGGTGTGGCATCCAGAACCTTCGCGGTCGAGATGGCAGAGCAAAAAAAGTGATCGGTTTGGAGCTTCGAAGTTTAATGTTTGGGCCTCAGGAAATCCTCTAGCTGCCAGGCCACGCACAGTCTCAGTCTTGAAGATATGCCGCACGAGCATATCGGTGACGACCATGATGTAAAAGCCCCAGAAGGCGGCAAAGTACACACAGGGCTTGTACTTGTGCCACGAAACAGGAACAGCTGAGTATAAGGCGTAGTCACCACCTACAACAATGACTGACGACACCACAAGGTGAAGAATCATGCGTCGGAGTAGCTTGGTGACGCACTGCAGCACATTTATCCTCTGACCAATATGTTTTTTGTGTTTGAAGAAGTGACCTGATGAGCTTTGATTCCAACAAATTGCTCAGGGATCAACTTCGTAGCCATGAGGACAATCGTACACCAAGAAAATACGCCGTAGAACCACGCAATGTTTGCAGAGCTAAAGGCTTCGTACGATTGTTTACCCACTGACAATCCCGAAAACAGATTTCCAACGGTAAAGCAATAGCCAAAACGCCTAACCCACCGCCACACACAGCAAAGAATTGCGCAGCACGTGCAAAAGAGTGTCGAGAGCGAGGCTTGCTGGAGCAACACACGCCAAAAGCGCTGTCAATGCTGACGAGGGAATTGAGTTGAGCCTTGACAAAACCCGCAGAGCCCAGAAGCGCATGTTGACGGACTGATTGTTATAGTGTGAGTTTGAATTGAGGGTTTTAGCATTGCCCCAAAACAACGACGCCGGCCTGAAAATAGGCTGGGTCAGCAATAGTTTGCCACAAACATAATATTTGTACTCGTACGCTGATCCTCTGCAAACACATTGCAGACCAAAAAACTTGAAAATCTACAGATCTGCTGCGTCAGCAGATCTATGTTTGCGTCGCTGCCGCGTGAAATCACAACAAAACAAAGGAAGTCAGTCCAGAAAATCCCCTTAGCAAACAAGTTTTTGTTAGTGAGTTCCGAGTGTGCGCTCCGTAAACGCTTCCAGCTTGTCAAGGCACGGAAGGAAAATGACTTATGTTATTGGTTCATCCAGATGCAGAGGTATTGCACTTGCGAGCGCTGCGCATTGATGCCCTTTTTCATTGTCTAAACACTGAAGCAGCCGGAGTGAGGTGATTTTAGGCTGCGCAAGAAATTCACGCGGATGACTTCGGGTCAATATATTACTGTTTTCCTGTTTACTCTGGGCAACAAAGCTCAATGGGCTACTATTCTCGAGCATCATCGACAAATACAATGGACTGGGTCGTGTCCTTGAATTTGGCCTTGGTATCTCCATTTACAACACGGTGATAGCCATTCGCGCTCCGACCAGCTCGCCCCGTGATGGCCACGCGACCAGTCGTAAGGTATAAGAAGCAAAACGCTGCCACGAACACCACCAAACTCATATTCCACCCAAGAGGTAGTCCGGCGCTCAGTTGTTCTGCCAAGAGCTCCGATTCGATTGAGAACGTCACCTTGCGCTGAAGTGCCTCCAAATACAGGAAGGCGCCCGTAAGCCACGCTACCAACTCTGGAGGACTGCCACGTTCTCCAGTGAAGTCAGACCCGTGTCCTGACAGCACCGCTTGTTTCTCAAAGTGGTCTACAAAGTGCACGCGCTCGTCAACATCCTGAACACCGACCTGCTCTAGCAACACAGTAGTGTAGCACATGTCGAGACAAAGAGCGCTTGACTTGGCGGAGACTAGTGCAGAGGTTTCTGCACTTGAAGACTTCTCACTTGTCACAACTTCTGCGTAAGTCAGTGCGCACAGAGTATTAGCTGCAGCTCGCAGCTTCACCAGCGACGGAGTGGGCAACTGTAGCTGAGCAGCATTCTCTTGCCTTTGACTAACATAATCCAATATGCGACTTGCACTGAGAACAGCCTCTCTCAGCACTCCAGAGGCGTAAAATGAACCAAACGGCTGTGGTTGCGGTGCTCCGCCCAGCACACAGAAGTTTTCCGGTGGACAATTGGTATTGCTCGAAGCTACGAGTGTCCGAATGAGCGACATGCACTGGTCAGCATCACCAGCGCCAGCCAGTGTCACGTTCAAACCGGCTACAGACGCCGAGTAGTCTCGCAAGAAGCAGGGATGTAGTAGCAAATCTGACTTTACATCTTGTTGCGCCCTCTCTTGTTGCAGCTTCAGCACCGCCTGCTGCACCCCCTGCCGCCCGAATCCTGCGTATCCCCGACTATAGAAGTCGCTCGTGTTGAGCGCCACGCTGACCTGTCGCTGCCTCTTGCTTCGTCTCCATCGCCCGCGTACATCAAACACCATCTCCGCCGAGTCTGTCTCCCTTTGAAATGCGCTGTATCCTCACATCGTCCACGTGCAGCAGCCCAAACACTTCGATCTGTCCTGGACTGAGCGACGGCGCGACTCTGCCGGCGAAGTAGTTGGTCCCCACCACCTGGAAGTACCTCCTCCACGTCGGGTTCACGAGCTGCAGCTCTCCACTGGCAGCCACACTGTCCGCGTCGCGACGCTCCGTGGTGGGCTCCGTCAACGCGAAGGGGAACTTGCCGTCCCTCCTCGCGCGGTCCCTCAGCTGGTCCAGTCTCCTCTTCACGCGTGACGTCGTCACCGTCACCTTCACCTTCTCTTGCCCCTGTCCCGTCTCCGCTGCCCCTGCGAGCTCCGTCGCAGGCGCCACAAAGTGCGCGAAGCACTGCCGGGCGTCCCCCACGGCTTGAGCCACTGCGCCGCCTGCTCGAAGGCTGGTCCCAGCCGCCTGTAGGCCTCGTCCGCCGTCCGCTTCTCCTCGTCGGCGTCCGCTTCTGCGCCCATGCCCAGCACGCTCTCGAGCGCCTCTCGGTGGTCGTACACGTCCACCACGTCCTGCTCGTAGGCGTTGCGCAGCACCAGCAGCCGCGTGGCGCCCGCCGCGGCCACCACAAACACGCGGCAGTGAGCGCGGGCGGGCGGCGGCATACGCGCGTCCTGCAGCGACCGCGGGCCGCGTACGCCGGCGCAGACGTCCCCCACGAGGCAGCAGAGCAGCAGCAGCAGCACCGCAGAGCTCCAGCTCCCCATACTGCGCCCGTAATAGCAGCAAATGAAGAATGAATGTCGTGTTGGGGTGTGTGGTACATGAACCTGGTGAAACGACTAGAATAGTCAGGCTGTGAGGTCACGGGCAATGTGGCGTGAAAGTCGTCCGTGGTGTGGCACACCTCATCACTCGGACGAGACCCCTCAATAACGACTCTATTGCTCTCCAGTATAGCGCTCTTGCCGCCATGCCGGAGTCGTCGGGGCCGCGCTTCCTGCTGCGCGCGTGCGTGTTCCTGCTCGTGCTGATCGGCAGCCTGCTGCAGCTGGTGTTCTTCGCGCTGCTGCCGGAGGTGCAACTGCACGCCGAGTTCTGCAACGCCACGCTGGCGTCGCGCTCGCTGCTGGCGCCCACGCCCACGAGCGCCGCGCTGCTGCCGCCCATGCGGCTCTTCTACCAGTCGCTCTACGTGTCGCCGCGCGAGCTGGCGCTGCAGCAGAAGGAGGAGGAGAAGCGGCTCAATGAGGCTGTGGGCGCCGCGCAGACGAAGGAGAAGGAGGACAAGAAGCAGCACAAGAAGCAGAAGCACTACCGGAAACAGGTCTCGGGCTTCAAGGACCCGCTGCGGCCCCACGGGGGCGAGGGAGAGACGTTCCAGGCCGAGACGCTCGCGGAGAACCAGGCGCTCAAGCTCATGATGAGCATCGAGAGGGACGAGGAGCTGGAGAGGGAGAAGCAGGTGGCGCTGCCCCCGGCTTCTTCCTGCAGACAAGAGGCCAGGGCCACGAGGCCATCCGCTCCAAGTCGGCCTACTGCATCAACGTGGTCACGCCGTCGGACTCGCCCGGCGTGCTGCTGGACTTTGAGCTGTACCTGAATGCGCTGCCGTCCGCGAGACCTGTGTACGCGTACCGAGGCAACGGAGAGCAGGAGAGCGACAACAGCGACAGCGACAGTAGCAGCAAGGCGGCGAAACGCTTGGACATGCCACCGTCGGTGATCGACATTTATCTGGAGCGGCATCCCGTGGACAGGAAGTACTACCCGGATTTCCACGCGCCGAAGGAGAAGACCATCTGGATGATGCAGAACGTCGAGTTTTTCGACCGCCACGAACTCGACAACCCCACAGTCGGAGTTATGATCGTCAAGAACCGCATCGGCCTCAAGAAAGTGCTCGAGTATCGCTACCGACACCGGTTATCCTATTCCGTCTTCTACACCAAGCACACGAGTCGTGACTTGTATCAACCCGGAGTACAGCGCGATTGGACATCATTTTTGCATCTCGCAGGCTGGAGCCCGTTCAAAAACACGCGTGTGATCCTTCAGGCTTGGGCCTTGCATCCAGAGTGGCCACAACTTATTCTTCGAGTGATAAAGGCCGACCTGTGCGAGTGGATCGAGGAGCAGTTCGGGACCAAAGACACATGGCGGCTGCAGAACGTGGACTACGCATGCGGTTCCGTGCCTCCTGAGGAGAAAGACCGGTTGCAGAATCAGATTGGTCTCCACCTCTGTCCAAGCGAGACAGAAGGGTTCGGCCACTACATCAATGAAGCTCGCAGCGTCGGCGCACTCATTTTGACCTCGAACGTGGCGCCTATGAACGAGCTCGTTGACGAAAAAAGCGGCGTTTTGGTGGGTGAGCCGCACAAGTGGTGGTGGCAGACCAAGGGGGATTTATTTATGCCGCTGGCCCAGGTGGACGTTGCTGATATTGAGGAGGGTGTGGAGCAGATCTTATTGCTCTCTATAGAGGAGCGCCAGCGGATGGGCCGCCGGTCTCGTGCGAAATTCCTCGAGGACCGCGCCTACTTCCTTAACGCCATGACTGCACTGGAGGAGAGTCTTTGCCAGGACGAGATCCGAATTGAAAAGCTACAGCCTTATCTGTACTAGACTAGACCCGCGCGCGCTCGATGAAGGCTCTGATAGCGGCCTAAGCACCCATGTGAGTGTTTGTTGGCAGCTTCGAGCTTGGATAGATAGAGATAACACTGGCTTCGCAGCTGGCTTGTAAGTAGTAGCATAGTTGCCCCCTATGACGTACGTGTTCGTCCTTGTCGCTTCACAAGCACGAAAGAGATCACCTCATTTTCTACCGTTCGCTCAGTGGCAAGGTTATCATTGCTAAACAAATTCACAGTAGATTATGATCACCATCCATCGAATGCAGCTACTCGGCTTCTCCTGCCGTGCTCGGGTTCGCGACCTATTGGGCTTATACGTGTAGGATATCGGATACAGACTGGAAGATTAGACACATTGAGCTGCTTACGCTTCCATCGGCGCAACCTAGCTGTGCTCGTCGACTTGGCTGGTTGTGAATGCTTTTGCTCCTGGCGGCGCTGGAACCGTGCGCGTAAGACGCCTCGGAACAGGTCAACTGCAGCTTTGGATAGAGCGACGGCAACCATGGGGTTCTCGGTCTCGAGACGCACGAGATTGGGCGCGATGACAATAGCGAGTTGATCGACGCCCATGTGATTCTGCGGCTGGTACTCCGCCACGTAGGCCAACAGGTCGGCTAACCACTGCACGATGCAGCGCTCCAGATCACCCAAAGACTCATGACTTCCACCTCCACATCTTGAGTGGACGCGAGACGCTCCATCTCTCCTGCAGGCACTTCGTGCAGTATTGGCATTGGTAGTTCACGGAACCAGAGCTTGATCAGGTCAGCCAGTACGCGGACATCGTGATCTGCACCACGGAAGGCACCGCGGTTGATGTCTCTCATGGCTTGGTCGCGGTCAGCTTTGCTGGGCGATTCTCGAAAGATATGCGGCGCCAGGAACCCCTGCTTCGCTAGGAAGTGCTGCTGCAGCATGACCAGCACGGCTGGCACTCTCTCCTCGTAGCCTGGGACCTCGACTCGTGGAACCTGTCGGAACGGCAGCTTGAAGTGCTGGTTCAGAATCCCCACGGGGTCCAGGAGTGCGCTGTTCCCTAGTGCATCGATCATACTGGACACGCTGAGACTGCCGGGAGGAGCCGATCCTGTTCGCGTCCGCTTCGCTCGCCGTCCGCCCTTGGACAGCACTGGCGACCCTGCTGCATCCAGCGCACACAACGTGTCGGCGCGTGCTCGCTCCGATGTGCTGAAAAGGTAGTCGGCGAAGTTGTCGGGGATGCCCTCGAAGCGAGCCTCCTGGAAGTTGTAGTGGATGTGCACGTCGTGCTTGAAGTCGTACGGAGAGCCGATCTCCAGGAAGGCCGCGAAATCCTGCTCCGCGTCCGGCTGCGGGGCGTGCGATGGCGAGGACGGCGAACTGCCGCCGCTGTCTCCTTTGACCGTCGAGTGCTCCGGCAGCTGGATGTTCAGACACGAGCTCATGGCGGGGATGATGATCGACTGGACTGGGTGGGACGCGTCCAGTTGGATTGTGAAGCGTGGCAAGCAGCTCCTGCTCGCCAACACGCGCACGAAAATCTGAATAAGATTGCGGGAACTTGGCGGTGCGACCAACGCGATCTTGGTGAAGGGGCGTGAAGTACGTGGGCTGAGACCTCAACTTGCTGGCGTCCAGTGGTGGCGCAATGAGGTCCAGGGAGGGACCTCCTTCCGGGACTGGATTGGGGTGGTGTGGACGGTGCGGCTGAGGTGTCCGCGGGGCGTCGGCGATCTGGTTCTGCAGCGAGCTTTCGTTGGGGTCGTCGGCATTGAGAAGCGATGGCGTTCGCGGAAGGCGCTTCTCGGCTGGAGTTTCGTAACCATTCGCTTTGGACATAGGACACCCTCTTTGTATTTGAAGGGTGTAAATGTCGTTAACACCGCTGATGCCGCGAAAGGGTGCGATGGTCAGAGTTCGTCTTGATGCGCTGGGCTAGGGCTGTCGTGCCAACTTTGCCAACTTGGCAGGCTGTCGTCGACGCTGGTCTCTAGTCTGTCTAGTAGACGTACGATGCGTGTTGTTGGGAATATTAAATTAAGGCGGAGCCATTGGCACCACTCGAGTTGAAGGCTTGTGTTAATTCTACGGAGTACGTGCCAAAAGCTGCGGTCGGCTGGAACTTTTGCGGTGATTGCCTAAGAGGCGAACCAAGGCTTTCGGTCAACTGACCATTGGCTCTTCGACATGGCTACACTGCTCCGATTGGTGCGTCCACTTCAACGTGCTGCCGTTACATGCGTACTTGCGGCCTCAGATGCAAGTCTTCTGGACAACAAACAATACGCCAGCACACTGGATAGGACGGAGAATGGAGTACTGAGCACCGTGAGTTGTGAACACAGGTTACACTCACAACAATAGTGCTTTCGAAGAGCTTTGGATTGCTTATTGTTGTTCTTGGCTTCATCGTATTAATTGGGCGGGAATCCTGCTGGTCCTTTTTGCGCTTTCTATAGGTTGATGCTTTTCTTTCGCTCGCTATGCACGGGCAACATTCTACTGAGACGACGAGCTCGAGCTTGACGCGTACTCCCCGAGGTAAACCCCGTCGTACGCATCGTCAGTATAGAAGTACTGGTTCACAGTGTCGAGCGACGCTGTCAGATTGAATGCTGGCATCTGATTCACGCAAGACTTGTCCAGGCCCTTCAGATCACCACCGTTGCTCACGTACGACACCAGCAACTGCATCCCGCAGGTCCCGTTCGCATAGTCGTTTCCAAGCGGTGTGGACCAAACGATACCATGTGTGGCATTCTCGAACGTGATTAGCTCCTTGTTGTCTCCATCAATAGCTTGAAGCAAGTACTCAGCGTACTTGGGCGCCGTTTGCGGATCTAGTCCGCCGCTCAGCAACAGTACACTGGCCTGCTTCGGAATGGTAGCACTCTTGTTCCAGTACTGGTCTCGTTCGTAGATGATGCCATTGGCGTCATAGTTGCCGACCTTGAGTCAGTTGCACGTTGGCGAGTCCTCTTTCGAGAAGGCACAGTACTTTTCAATGCTGAACTGCATGGCTCCGTCGGACATACGCACATCTGTAAATCGCTTAGTCATTTCCACCTCGGAGGGCTGAGGGTCTCCACATCTCGGAGAACACGATGAGGTAGTAGAGAAGCCATGAAATAAATGCGTCGTCTTGGGCTTTCGCGGCCTGGTACTCCCTCAAGGTTTTGATGAAGAAATTCAAGACATCGATGTCATCGGATGAACAACGTTGAAGTCTGTAGATAAGCGGTGGGATGAGGGTGCGCGAATTTGGGTCGATCAGCAGTGAGCCCAACGTGCGACGTAAATTATAAGATGGTAGGTCGCTGCTTTGGTTGCTCTCGGTGCTGGTCATCAGAGTCGTGCAGGTCGAGTTTGGATTCTTATCGAAATCGGAAATTAGATTCTGGCAACCCTCTTGCAGGTCCTTGTTCTCAAAGCGGTCGCTGCATCTGCTGTCTTCCTTACAGCGCCCCAAGAAATCATCGCCCACCTCGCCAAAGTCAGTATCGTACTTTGAGAACATTCCAATTTGTCACTGGACGGTGCCCCAGAGCTTGAGGCAACACTGTCAAGAACGTACCCAGTCACCTCAGGAGTGTTCAAATGAATCAAGCGCTCCACCAATGCGGTGCCATAACTCACTCCGAACACTATAGTACTCGCACCATTTGTGTAATTGGAAATGAAGGTGGCAAGGTCCGTAGCAGCGCTTGTCATCGAGAAGGAAGCGAGGTCACCGTACTTGTTTTGAAGCGCCTGGGCACAGGAAGCCACTTCCGAAGTTTCGATGACGCCACCCAATGGGGAGCCGGTTGTGGTTGCCTGAGCTGCGACGCAGTCAAGACGCGTACTGCGACCAGTGCCGCGGTGGTCATCGTGTAAACGTTCACCGCTCCGTTTAATCTCATCTGCAGCTCCACCATATCGAATTCCACTAGAATCAACCAAAGACAACAGGGTAAGTACATTGCAATATCAAGGTTGAAAGAGGCGTTGCTTACTCGGAGTGGACGAACCACCGGGGTCACCTCGCAAGAGCCACACGCTGGATGCGGAATCTGCGTCGCCAGTCGTAGCGGGTAAACGTTTCACGAAAATGTCGACGTTGTCGTCTACATCCTCGGGGTCTCGCAAATACCAGGATAGCACAGGGGGCAGAGTAAACCGCGCACTCGGCTTTTCCCCTCCCAGACTCCCTCGTCCGAGAAAGTCGCAGCTGAACAGGAGAACCAGCCATTCAGTTTGTTGTGCGCGCTCGAGTTTGATGCGGCCCGAACGTGTGCAATTATCGCCAGTAACGGAAGGATATTACGGATCAGCATGTCAACCAGGACGTATTTGCTTCAGTTGTGTCGATAGCCAAGAAGTTTAGGAGTGAGGATGACGAGCAGAACTCGGAATGCACTTACTTGACAAGGCCTATCCTAGTTGTAGCATTGTGAGCAATGCGGTGTAATAGAGCCGACTATCTTTTGCCTTGAATCGCAGCAGTTGATTATTATTTGATTGTGCGGGTGAAGAACACATCTGATGCGCGGCACCAGTACATGGTCATTGCCAGAACGTTATCGTTGCCAGTACGTGACCATGCCAGTACGGTACGTGATCCTTGCCAACTTGATCACTGCCAGTTAACTGGCAATGATCGCTGAAGGCGTGCAAAACGTCCTTGTCGATGGTTGGCATTCTGAAGGCAGTTTTTCTGCTATGCGGTTACCAAATGCCTAGTTTTCGCGAGAAGACTGGCCTCCTTCCTTGGCAAGCAAATGCGATATACCGGCTCAAATTCTACAGCAACCGATTATTCACGGTCCTCACAGCAGGTGATGGCCTTGGTGACTCTGTAAGTTAGCGGGAAACTCAGTTTGAGTTTCGTACTTGGGCTTGTTTTAGGTTATGTTAGTGACGGAATCCACAATCGGGAGTTGATTGGGATAACCGGGATTGTGATTGGGATAACAATGGGATAAAACCGGGATTGTGATTGGGATTGTTATAGGTGATTGGGATTGTTATCCAAATCACAATCCCGGTTATCCCAATCACTCATTGAGTCCGACGACACTGCAGCACGAGCTGTGACTCACTCACTGCACTCCCTTTTGACACATCCCATTTTGGTCTTGGTGTTTCTTTTTGGCCTGTCAATAACTTTTAGCCGTATACTCGCATGAAAGCTCACTATTTGGTAGCGTGAAGAGATGTGACAACGAACTTTTGAAGGTAGGAACACCTGAGAATTTAGATTAAGCTTTTAACAAGAAAGCCCGCAAAGTGCTAATTACGTTACTATTCGCTAGGTCCCAGCGGTGTATATCGTCGTGGAGCGAACGGTGGGCTGGCTTCTTGCGCGAGAGTATGATGTGGACGAGACTTTAATGCTCTTGAAGCTGAGCTGGGGTCTTATATCAGAGTGTTCAAGGCGACTTATTTAGTATTTTGCAAAGAATAAAGGAGATAGACACAGAAATCTAATTGTTGTGTTGCATTTACCGATTGCCGCAAAACATTCAAATAACAAGCTAAACTCTATTTGCACAGTCATGCGGGCCGTTTACAACTCGTCGCACGGGTTCATTGAAGGCACAGCAAACACTACGGAAACTGTCTTATTGGCATCACAATATATGCGCTACAAAACACCACAGAGAATGGAACTATGCCAGAGAGGCTTTGCGGTCTTCCTTCTAAGCTTTATCGTTTGCGCATAGACTCGGAGATACTTGGATTGAACGAGAAATCGGTAAAAGTGGAGCTGAGAACCATGGACTGGTGCGTACACACACTGTCCACAACAGGCTCGGACGTGAACTCGGCGTCGAAATTGCCGACGTCCAACTCGTCCTGCACCACGGGACGCCACGGAGGCATCACCTCACGACGCATCAGCGCATCCCAGGACACTCCAGCAAAAAACGGGTGATCACGTAATTCTTGAGCGCCATGAGACCCCAAACGCTCGGTTGGGTTAAAGGTCAGCAGTCCACAAATGATTGACGCGGCCTCGGGGGCATCTCTGGTGGCATCATCGTGCGAACCGAGCCAGGCGTCATTATCTTTTCACCATAATTTCGCGATTGTCGTCGAAGAACGGATGCACACCCGTAAGCATCTCGTAAAGGAACACCCCGAGAGACCACCAATCCACAGCGTACCCATACTTCTGCATGTTGTACACCTCGGGTGCGAGATACTCTGGACTTCCCACCAGCGTCTGCGCTCCCTTGTCCGACACTACATTCAGCTTGGACAGTCCAAAATCTGTAATGCGTAAATGTCCTGACGCTTCAACAAGGATGTTCTCTGGCTTGAGGTCACGGTAGGCCACCTTCAGGCGGTGCAAATGTTCAAGGCCTAGCACTAGCTCAGCCGCGTAGAACCGAGAGAGCTCATACGAGAAACCATCGTCCGACATATGATGGAACAGCTCTCCGCCGGAGCAATAATCTGTCACGAGGTAAAGTTTGTCCTTCGTCTGGAAAGAGAAGCGCAACCGAGCAATGAAGGGATGATCGATCTCCTCAAGAATAAGGCGTTCCGTCTTAATGTGTTCCTCCGCCGTGGCGGACCACATTTTTCTTGCGAAGCACCTTCATGGCGTAAACGACATGTGTGTCTTTCTTGCGCACAAGGAACACCTTGCCGATAGATCCTTTGCCGATAACCTTAATCAGGTCAAAATCACTCACAGAGACGCCGTGATGACTAGCATTGCTGCCGCGACTACTGGCAATAGATGCACGCATTGCCGATGTGCTAGCGTCCGTGTCCATAGACGATCGACGCGCAGTTTTTCGGTGATGAGGTGACTCACTCGCATGAGCACCCATGGCTGTACTGAGACGACGACTCTGCTTCCTCGGCTTTAAAGAGTCGAGTCGGTGTCTAATCACGTTCCCAAGCCACGTCCTCGTCTTTGCCTCCGACTCAGAGATAAACTGCGCTGCCCCGCAACCACGGTCACGCGCTGCCACAAAGTATGTAAACGTTGTTTCCATCGAAAGACTGATAGTGCGCGCCTTGTTGCTGCTGCTGCTGCGTTTGGAAAGTGCCGATGGATTGGACGCGGATGGAGAGGCCTTCCCATCGGCTGACGGAGCTGAAGCAGTGAGGTCTCCTACGGACAGGCAGCTACACGCGAGCTGTTCCTCTACCGCCGGAATGTGTCCACCCACTGGAATCGACGCATCGCCCTTGAAGTTGATAGCACGCTGCCGCAAAAACTGTTCTACACCAGAGGACGTAGCGGCCGCATCCATGCGGTAGGCACCCTCAGCGAAAACGAGAGCATTTACACGCTTCACAACCTGTTCTTCGCGTTTCTGGATGAGCGTGAGCACATTCTTAGCGCCAAATGAGTAGGCCAAAAATACACGTTGCGCGCTTGTGCACGCGAGATAATGTTGTCCCAAATGTAGAGCATGTGCTCGTCCGCCGACGAGTTGCCGCGGATCGGAAACAGGTCGTTGCCGATGGTCACGTTGTTTGTCGACGGGTTCAACACAGCCACGGCAAAGTTACAGGCTTTTGCACGACGTAGCACTGGGAGCATCGATCCCAGTTCCAGCCCTTCCTGGATCAGCAGGTCGCGACTCCAAATACCGGGCTGCGCACCCCGGCCGCCGTTCACCACCACCAGCAGGTTAACGTTCGATTTCCAATCTGCCGTCAAAAGATACTGGAGCGAGCTTCCTTTGGCTCGTCCGGGCGCGGGTCCAACGGCACTCGGGCCTGCTTGAAGGCCAATTCCGCCAGCATCTCCATCTGGATGTGGAAGATGGCCGCCTTCACGATATCGTCCAGCTCTCCGGCCCGCCGCTCGTCGCTCATGAGCTCGTACACCGCCTGGTTAGTGCGGCAGTGCCGCAGCGTCCCCGCGTCGTCGAAGTAGTAGTCCAGCTCCTCCAGAGACTCCAGCTGGTCCGTCAGCGCGATGCTCTCGCGTGCGTCCACGCTCATGCCGCTGCTGCTGCTGTCACCGAACTTTTGTTTTTGAAGCCGCCCGGCGTCGTCGGCGTCCATGCATAGCACGTACTGCTTGCCGTCCTCGCAGCTGGCCGGGTCCGCCACCTGCTGCAGTGTGGCCGCGTGCAGCACGACGCAGTTTTCTAACAGGCCCGGCGGCCGCTGCTCCACTTCCACGTCGTCGTCGTTGCAGCTCTGAGTAGTGCGGTACACAACGCGCCACAAACCAGTCAGATCCCAAATTAGCCAAGCGCCTAAATTCTAAAATTCTTAAATTCGGCTCCGACCATGAGGAGCTCGTTGACCACCGCCAGCCACGAGTCCGTGGGCAAGACGAAGGCCATGACAGGCGCGCCCACCTCCACGGCCGCTTCCCGCGCGCTGGCCAGCTGCACGAACACGCGTCTGCTGTCCGCCATCGCCGTCGCCGTTTGCGCTCGCTCGTCCCCTCGCCGCTTCCCGCTGTGCTTGTGCGGGCGTGTGAGGCGGCGCTTCTCTGGCGGGACAGTCGTGTCGCGCGAATGTCGCGTGAAGAGCAAGATCCGCCGCATGTCGCCACAGCCCATCTCTCTCTGTGTGCCACACCTCGCACCACATCCCTGACTCTGCATCGATAAGAATTCATTCCGCCAAGTCTCTGCTATGAGTCCGATCCTGCGTCCTCGCCTGGCCTCGACGGCTGCGCGTGCGGCCTCGCGCCTGTTGACGCGCACGGCGCCCATGGCCACAGCCGCCGCCTTCGACGCCAAGTTCGTGCCGCCCGTGGCGGGCGAGCCGCAGCACCGCGTACTGTACGACTCGCACATGCCCACGTCGCCGCTGCAGAAGCTCGTGCTGTCCGTCACGTCGGCGCTCACGGTCTTCGCCAACCCCGAGCGCGGTGACATGTTGGCGGCGCTGGGGAGGTTACGGGCCGTGACGCTCTGCGCCGCATCCACGCGCGCATGTGTGCGGACCCCGTGGGCGCGCGCATTCTGGCCGACAAGCCGCAGATCCGCAACGAGCAGATGGACATGGACTACCTGCGTGCCCTGCCGCCCGAGACCTTCGGCCACCACTACGCCGCGTTCATGGACTCGCACGGCTTCGACGCCGATGGCCGCTCGCGCGTGCGCTTCGTGGACGACCCGGAGCTGGCCTACGTCATGCAGCGCCACCGCGAGCTGCACGACTTCTGGCACACGCTGTTCGGCGTGCCCCCGACCGTGCTGGGCGAGATCGCACTCAAGTACGTCGAGATGGCGCACTCGCAGCTGCCGGTGAGTGCGCTGAGCGCCTTCGTGGGCCCGTTGCGCCTCTCCAGCGAGGAGCGCTGTCTGCTGATGAAGGTGTACGTGCCCTGGGCCAATCGCGCGTCCAAGAAGGCGCACTCGCTGCACTGCGTCATGTACGAGGAGGAGTTTGAGACGCCCATTGCAGAGCTGCGTCAGCGCTTGAACATCGAAGTGGCTCCATCGCTTCCTGACACGTCAGCGCACTACCAGCGCCACAAAGACGACCAGCACTAAGTCCATAAACCGCGCGAAAAAAACGCAGTATGATTTACTCTTAATGTTGCCAACCGTTATGGTTTACCGCAGCCAAACAAGTCGTACTCGTGGTCGCTGTCACTATGGTGCTGCTGGTCAGCAACGGAGGCTGCCACTGCGGCCGCCTGCGCTTCAGTCTCGTCGTAATGAGCACTTTCGTGCAGCTCCATACTACTTCCATGCCAAGATTGAGATTTGGCGAGATCTGTTGCAACGGGGCTTGTGCGGGGGTGTATTCGACGGCAGCGTGCAGCGTCGGTGGTGGGGCCACCACCGCAAGAATGGGCTCGTTCACAGGAGTATTTCCATCAGTGTGTATGGGAGAACTAACGGCTTGCTTTGGGGCAAACGCAGGGTCTGTCATCGTCGTAGCTGAGATTATCTGCACCGACGTTATTGCCGTCGTCGAGGACGAACCGGAAGTAGATTCTGCACGTTCCTCAGTGGATGAAGCCAGCCCCCGCGCGGACGATGGAGGTATAAGTTTAACATCAGCAAGACCATCAGCTCCTGGGAGCTCAACAACCGGCCCCGGCGTATTCGGTGAGAGAAACGGATTGTGAGCCACCTCACACTGGAAGTCATATGAGTAATTCATGTCCATGATCGGCTTCGTGCTCTTCCTCTGGGAGGTGGTCTTCTCCAGCGAACTTATGCTCCTGGATACTGCCTGAGTTGACGATAGTGGCATCGGAAACAGTTCGTGATACTCGGTGTTTGACTCACTGTACGCACTGCGCCCACCTTCACTCAGCATGCTGCCCGCAAGGCTTCCGTTTCCGTTGCCATATCCATTCTGACGGCGTGCAGCAAGTTGAGCAGACGTTTTGAAAGCAGCGTACTTGGGGATCGAGTCCATCTCTAAACACTCGTACTCCCCCAAGCTTACGGGGCTCATCGGACTTTCGGGACTTTCTCCACCTGACAGCGAGTTCTCCGTATCCGTACTGATTGGCGGCATTGCTCCTCCAGCAGAGGCACCCGGAAGACTCTGCACGCTGCTACTGGCGGAAGCACTCGTGCTGCTCGCTGCCACAGCGTACGGGTCAACAGGACGTCGATACGACTCCGTAAACGGGTTCATCGCGTCGTTGTCCTTGACTGCACTCGAACCCCCTGTCCTGCTGCCCCCAACGAATTTGATCTTCCCAGGTCCTTGCTGCCAAACATCTCGGAAAACGCCCCTGAAAGTTCATTGCCAAGCCCTGACATTTCCGAGCTAAATTCCTCGAACGTGTTGGACTTCGCTCGAGTCACCTGGGGCATACCGTCCGCGGTGCGTTGCCCAGTCACAGCCACCCCGTTCTTCACATTCACTGGTGCATTCTTTAGCGTGACCGTAGCCGACAGCAACTGCAGGTACGCGTCCAGCTCGTCTCGAGCGTCATCAGCACCAACTTCGCCGGTCACCGCGTACTCTGCCAATAGCGCGTTGGTCAGCAGCACCAGCTCACTGATCTGGGCTAGCCGCTTCTCCATCTTGCTGTTCCAATCTCCCATGCCCACCACCCAGCGGCCTGCGTCCGCCACATACGCGACACTAGACCTGTACAGAAGCAATGCAAAACAAAACACGTCAATAAACAGGAATCTACTCCATCGCAGACAGTCAACGAAATGGAGTGTGTTACTCGAGTTCATCACGAATCTCGTCGCGGTACTCATAGCAGCGCTGGAAAAGCAGCTTAGCTGTGTCTACGACGCCTACAAATACTCCAAAGCGGTAGATTTGTCAGCAATGCGTATTTTGTATTGGTAAGACCAGGACAGAAGACGCACCGCCAGGCAGATTCGGTCCCATGCGCTGGAAGAACTTCTCGTAGTAAATCACCTGCATCCGCAATGCCAGTACTAATAGTTAGTGTCGGTAGTTTCGCTTTAGAAATGGGTCAAATGCTCGTTTTGTGGGCCACACCTTCTTCATGAACGTGGCCAGGTGGTCCTCCACGCGGGCGATGGCCGTCATGGACTTGCCGATGCTGGAGATGGACTGACCCGCGCTGATGATCGACGTCATGTTGGTCTAATGGGGTTCGTTAGAGGGCGGTGGGGTTGCAAAGCCGATGGAGGGGCGGTTGGGGCGCTGGCGTCGCAGCGGGGCGACGATGAAGGACGAGGACGAGCGGCTCGACACTACCGCAGCACGTTGTTCTTCGGGAAAAATTAGAATCTGGAAACGAGTGTAGATGGGATCGTATAGGTGCTATAGATTGAGACATGTTGTCGAGTTCAGGTTGAAGTGACTGCTCTATGCTCAACGACTGACGAGTGACGACTCCTTTTCATCGCGAAGTTGATTGTGAAGAACCTCGTGTCAAAGCTTTACAGAGTGAACCACTTGCTCCGCAGGGTGCTGCTTCGGTCGCATCCCTGTGGGCATTTGCTTCGGTGGCTTTAATAACGCCAGGACGAAGAACATCTCATGCAAAGAACACTCGCTTACTATGGAAAAGTTTTCAAGCAGATCTATGCATATATAACCGCGAGCGCAAACAGGTGCCAAGTCAGCCGCTTGAATGAGCAACAATGATTCAAAGTGATTCTGCTAAAAAAAAGCTGCCGTTTGCGCAGCGAAAATGTCAAGTGGTCGTGAAGAATCGCATGAATGCTCCAAGGAAACAGCACATTGCGACACAGTTAACCCGCTGATCCGCCATCCTTCTACGTGCTCGGTTCTTACGTCAACATCAAGTCCTGCGAGATGAACTGGATGCTATTGCCACAGCAACGTGGTCGGTTGGTTAAGGCCACTCTACAGCAGTGATGGCCAAAAATGTATTGCAGGTATTGGCATTTTGCAATACCAGCAGAAATACCTTATTGCAAGCGCTCCAGGTATTGCAATACAGACCCGCTCAGAATTGCCGTGCATATTTTCAAGGTGATCACGAGGATCCTTTCAAAGACGTTCCCCAAAGGTCATCCACCAATGCGCACCAAGCTTGCTGTGGTGGCCAAGAGACCTAAAACGTTTTGGCGTGAACTCTGAGCATGGGTGGCCACGAGAGCTGGAGCTCTTGAAATGGCGCGAATCCTCCTGGAAACGCCGCACTGCCAGCACAAAGCACTCATTTTGGTTTTAGCCGTTGACTCAGGTCTCATACCAGCTCCTGCAAATCAAAGTAGACGTGAAAAACTAGCTAACCGGGAATCTAACCTGTTCAAGCACCTTGTGAACGGTAGTGGCATCGGCTACTGGGGACATCCGAGCACAAGTGACCAGGAGCACTTGAGTTTGCTCGCTTTGCGGAGGCTTAATATTGCAATAGTATTGCAAACACGTCGCGTATTGCAGTATTGTACGGGAGGCCAGCAAGATGGTTGCAGTTGATATTGTGAGTTGTCAAAATTTCCGCAATGCCCAGCAATACATTTTTGGCCATCACTGCTCTACAGTGTCGATTGACATTTTTTCGTCTTGCCGAGACTTGCGAACCGATCCCACGTGTCATGGAGGTTATCAGCTCAAGCCCGTCTCCGAGCGGACGATTAAGTTTGCCTGCGCTTGCATACATGCTGGTAGGTTGCACTGCAAGTCTCTCGACCCGAGCTTTCCGAGCGTGAACATCATCTGGGGCGGCGGAATGTTGCTTTCTCATCGAGATGATAAACGCAGCTCCTCGTGCTGAGTGGCAGATCCCATACGCCGACGACGGTCCCTCTCCAATTCTCCATGTACTGCAGCAAATTAGTGTATTCCTCACTGCTGGCGTTACTGTCCGTGCACGCCGAGAATCTACGCGGCTGCCGTCCACGGCGATTGCCAACAGTACGCATGCGTGGTAAAGGCCGCTAAGTTCAATACCTCGAGGTCAACGTGACTGCATCTGATGCGCAACTCGCGAGCTGGAAAACACGCAGTAACAGCTACGTATTTCCTGGCCGCCTAGACAAGCTGTGTTTTCAACGCGAAGCGCGGCGCAGCTCCACTTGTTTTGTCGATTGTAAGCCACGTTCTTCGGATCATTCACACTGTGAGTGGTCAGCATTGACGCGGCAGCACCACACACTTCACTCGACAGCGCAGGCAGCTTCTGAACGGAGACCGACCAAAACGCGTGGTCGCGAGCGTCGTCGCCTGGGGTTCATGTTGACTCCCATGAGACCTCCATGAACTACTGTGTGTATTTGATTTGTTCCAAGCGATCCCGCGCATCGATCTGCTCGCAGCTCTTCGACCTGACGCTACTTAGAAATCGGCTGCGTTTCCAGAGCCCCGCGTGCGATGGCTCGCCGATCATACAAGCGCAGAGCCGGCGGGTCAAAGCCCCGGAATGTCTCTCGAAACTCGGCCTCTTTTCCCTGCAAATCGCGCCGCTGAATCAAAAGGCCACCACGCCACAGCGACCATGGACCAAGCTGACCACCTACATGGTCTCGCGGGCGAGACTCGCCCAGTTGTTTTGCACATGTTCAGCAATATGTACCGTACGACGGTGCCAAGCAGACATCTGGTGCATAGAGTCGGAGCTATCAGCAGTTTCAGACTTTCAGTGTATCAATTCCATCAACTTTCCCGGTTGCTGCTCTTTTCCTTTACTTTACGAAGTACCTGCTTGCACCCAGGCACGTAGCCTGCGTGTGTAGCTTGACCTCACTCTCGAACAGGCCGGGTGATCGACAGGCTGACAGGTTTTTCGTCATTAGCGAGGACCAGACCATGGGGGTCCCGACCAAAGAGGGCAACGGCTTCTACTCCAGCTCCGCCTACACCAACTCGGCGGCCGAGTCCTACAGCGGCATGGACCACGGGCCCTCGGCGCTCGTGTCGACCTACGGGATCGAGGCGCGCGATAGCTTCGACCCGTCGGTCATGCTTGGCAACAACAATCGCTTCGTGGCAGGCAACAAGTTCTTTAACTACCAGCAGTTCGGCGCGCTGCGCGAGGGTGGCGGCGTGAGTCTCTTCTCGAACGCCTACTACGGCCTCCTGTTCGCCACAGCGCAGAGCAGCCTCATCTACGCCGTGCTGCGGTACTGCATGCGCCCGACGCTCATGCACTCGCTGCTGCTGCAGCGCGCTGAGAGCTCAGTGGTGATAGAGTGCTTGTTGAGCATCCCCACCACCCTCAGCTTCTTCCTCGGTCTGCTGTCGGACGTGGCGCCGATCGGCGGATATCGACGAAAGTCGTATATGATCACAGGCACGTTGCTGAGCTTCGTCATGTGTCTGGGCATGGCCATCCTCTCGGCCACGGTGGACGTGGCCGCCATGACGGAGGACAAGCGCGGCGACCTCATCATCTACTACATGGTGCTCATCATAGGCGCCACGTTCGGCACCATGCTCAGCAAGATCGCCACGGACGCGCGCGTCATCGAGCTCTCCCAGCGCGAGCCGCTCACTACGCGCGGTTCGCTGCAGATTAACTACCTGCTCTTCCGCACGGGCATCGAGTGGATCGGACTCTGGCTGACTGCTGGACTCATTCGCTACGACGAGGATAAGAGCAACTACGCTCTGCGTGTGGATCCGTTCTGGGCCTACGCTATGCTGGCGTTGCTTAGTCTGCTGCCTGTGCCTTTCGTGCTCCGAAACTGCTCGGAGCGCTCGGTGGAGCAGATGGACGACGGCACGCTGAACGAAATGGTGGTGGAGGAGGGAAGTGTCGCCGTGGTGGCTGTGCCGCCCCCTGCATCGGCTAGAGCTCGCATCGGAGCGTTCTTCCGTATGTGTCAGCAACGTGCTGTGTGGCAGCTCGTGCTGTTCCTGTGTGTCCTGCTGGCTACAACTCGCTTCTACTTCGGCTCGGCCAACTCGGTCTTCGTCAAGATGGCGGACCTCAACCCGAACACCACGTTGGTGACCAATGCGCTCAAGTACGTGACCACGATGGGCGTCATGATCTGGTGGAAGACCTCGTGGTCGAACTCCTCTTGGCGGAAATGCGTGTGTCTGGGAATCGCTGTCATGGTTTTTTCCGAGACGTTCCGAGCATTCATGATGATTTACGTGCCATCAGTGCGGACACAAGCATTCTACGACACCTTCGGTTGCATCACGGGCTTTACGGATGGCATCATCACCATTTTCTCGCTGATCCCGGCCACTGAGATCGCCGAGAACGGCTCGGAAGGTGCTACCCAGGGTATGTTGTTGTCATTCCGCAGCATGATCGCCATTGCCATGCGCACACTCAGCAGTGACTGGATGGCCGACGCAGCTCCCGTAAGCCTCAGCGATGGATCGAGTCGACTTCTGTTGCTGCTGCTCATATCGTACGTCGTGCACGCTATAGCATTCTTCTCGGCCTTCCTGCTGCCCCGTCAGAAGCTGGACGCTCAGCAATTGCGCGTCTACGGTGGCTACAGCAAGTTTGCGTGCATTGCCATCTGGGTCATTTTCCTGGTTTTCTTCATCTACTCCATGGTTGTGAACCTCAAGGCTATGGCTGACATGGCCGAAGACTAGTGAAGTGTTAGGAAGTCTGTAAATTTATATAATGAATGGCGACGCAGCAGGTCGTGTCAGTCAGCTACTTGAACGTGCGTGAGCAATGTTCTCTCGGCTGGTGAGTTGCAGGTAGTACCGGTACTAACGGGTTCTACCAATTAGTATACGGTATACTATTGTAATAGTATCCCCTTCGGATACAGCAGGGTATACAATTTGGCAAGGTTTTATAGCAGTGGTGCAAAAATGGTTGACAAACGATGGCATTGGTGGAGTGGTGTAGCAGGCTGACGGCCACGCAGAAGGTCGGGTTCAAGCCCCGCAGTGATCACACAGACGGCGCCGCCTACGGGGGCGCTGGAACCGCCAAGTAAGTCCTTTTACATCAGGGCTGAAACAAACTATATTCTTAACTCTCAGTCAACAACTAGCTCGTCGAAAATGTCCGCAAGATCGCTATCGCCTGCGTTCAGCGTCTCCTCAATGTCTTGATCAAGCGTCTCTTTGTGCTCCATCCACTTCGTTTGGAGCAATGTTCCATACACGTCGTGCTTAGAGATATGCCAATCCCGATAGTCGTCGCTGAACCACGCCGCCTTCACAGACCGCATGACGACATCATTCGTCACGCCGCGCCAGGTACTGCTGACCCAGTTGACGACCTCGTCAACATATGGAGCTCTAGGGTTGCCCGCCCTCGTGTAGGTTACTCGATCCGACTGCTTCCATTCGTTGATAACACTTGAGAGGCTGTCCTTAAAGGACTTATAAATGCCGATATCTCCAGCCTGGAGATACGGAGTAAGTCCACCAGGAATCACGAGCATTTCCACCTTCTTTTGAATGCACTTGGCTTTCACAGCCTTAGCGATGTGCGCCCGCATCGAGTCCCATATGAGCCCACGTCCAGGAGTAGCGTCGAACACCGCAGGGTACATCAGGTCGATCCACTGCTCAAGCAAAGCCGTGTTCATCCAAGCCCGCTCTTGGTAGGCCACGTACACCGACCCGCGCTTCTCGATCTTGGGGCGTGATCCCTTAGCACCCTTCCAGATAAGAAGGGGTGGCAGCTTTGCCGTCCGCAGTGACGGTAACGGCGACGGTGATACGCATGGAGGCGAAACCAGTCAATCGCAGGACCACATGACGTGCGCCTGTCGTGTCCACGGTATTGCGACGTGGATCCTCGAAGAAGACTGCAGTTTCGTCCATCAGCAGAGTCGTAGCGGGGTTCAACAGCGGCTTCTTCGCAGCGAGGTAGGCCATGAAATTTGCCGCCCGTGATGTCAGCTCGTCATCGCTTAGCACCGTGAGGTTGGTGGTTCTTCGCAGCGACAACCCATAACGAGACATGAACAGAGCAAGCCATTTGTCCGAGGCTTGAAATTGAGTGTATTCTGCTTCCGTTCTCGCCAGTTCCAGGGCGGTGGATTGGATCCACTGCCGCGATACCTTCTCTTTCGATGCACGCATGCGTAGTATATGGTCAAATAGGACGTCCTCAATCTCACCAAGGCGAGGATGAGCGCCAGCACCGGGAACCCGGTACTGCATAGCCGGAGAGTTCACGATTGCTTTACGATTCGTCCACCAGTAACGAATCTGGGCTCCTGTCACCTTCCACCCCAGCTCTCCCTTGAAATGCTTGAGGGCACGGGTTGGAACACCACCTCCTGGTCCCTTGATCCACTCGATTACCTCGCGTTTCTCGAGGTTGGTCTTGGAGGTGCGTTTGGGGGCCATCGCCAGATGAGTAGCGTGAGTGAGGAGTGTCTTTCGAGTCCTTGGTGTTTTTAAAACTGACGTTCTAGAGAGTTCCTTTTGATGGGTATACTATTTGGATAGGTACACTATTCGGAATGGTTTTGTACCGAATTGTAGGCTCTCAAAATCGTCGACGGTATTCTAATCAGAGTAGGCGCACCATTTTGTAGAACCCGTTAGTACAATATTATAGTTACAGTAGTTACAGTAATTACAGTTGTCAGGCTGAAAAATTAGTCTGTGTTCAATACTAGTCTGTGTCAGACTAATTACGCTTCAGGTTAGCTCAAAATTAGTCTGCGTTCAAGTATTCATAATTAGTCTGCGCTAAATCGGGCTTTGGAGATCAATGGGTGGTGCCTAGACTATTAATACCAGAAAATTATTTCCACATTTGCAGGTGCATTCAGAGTGCACCATCGATCAGCTAGAAGGGCAATCATGCAAATAAATTTGGGGTGTGAAGAATCTATAGTTTACAAATCTAAAAGGAAGCTTCCTTAACCACTATGGATTTGTCTGCGATGAGGAGTCATCAGACATTGCAGCAGTGGGCAATGCGGCGGTGGAGATGTCGTTCAGGAATGAGGTGTTGTTACTCCCAGTTACGTTGACAGCGAACAACTCCGTCAAGAACCCAAGTTGAAGCGCTGCGTTTTGCCTTGCATTTCAGACTAATTTGGGTTATCAAAATCAGTCTGTGCACAAAATTAATCTGTCCACCTTTAAGCTTGACTATCATAATAATATTATGATAATCATATTATTATTATCGGTCAAATTGTCTTCAAACAAATTAGTCTGGGTCAGACTAATTAACGTGACCACTGGTCTACGCATGTGAATCGAAGTCCTCATATTCAATGCACAGCGTATGGGTCTACGCAAACGAGGCGCTGTCAAGCATCTTTTCAAATAGGACACCTTCGACGTATGGGTATTCGTTGATAACCACAGTCTTCGTCTTGGTATACCCCATAGAAGTGTAGAACGCGCGTGCCTTGTCCATTACAGAGCCCGTGCCCAGCCAAATCTTTCGGTAGTCTTGTATGGCCGCCCAGTCTTCGAGAGTAGTGACCAGCCGACGACCGACACCGTGGCGACGATAGCTGTCTTTCACAGACATGCGCCGCAACTCGCCCACGCCGTCGTCTTTAGCCTCAAGCGCCACCATTCCAACAACCTCGGTCGGATCAGATTTTGGCGTGGCGACCTGAAGTTCCCGCCGGGCGCGATGTACGTGTCTTCAATGCTGCTCAAATCGCCAGTCGCGATAGCTTCCGTCATGTGCTGCTCCAGCAATCCGGCGTTCATCTTGTGTGCGGGGTAGTGCATCATGCCATCCTTGAACAGCGTCACAACCTGGTCCAAGTCATCGTTCTGGAATTGGCGTACAGCAAGTTCCCCTGAGTTTCCATCATCAGAGATCGCTACGACCTTCTCGAACTTGATTGCCTCAAAGTACGGGTCTTCATGGATCACAGTGACGGCGGTCTGCGTGTACCCTACCGAGGCGTAGAACGCTCGAGCCTTGTCCATGACTCCTCCCGTCGTGAGCCACACCTTTCGAAAGCCTTCAGACTGGGCCCATTGTTCGAGTGCAGTGATGAGCTTCCGTCCGACGCCGTAGCGACGGTGGCTGCTCTTCACCGACATGCGACGCAGCTCGCCCTCCTTGTTGTCCTTGACCTCAAGACCCACGATGCCCACCACCGTACGGGGCTCATTGCGAGGTGTCGCCACCCAGAAATCCCCCGGGAGCGATGTACGTGCCGCGAATATCGGCCAAGTCGCCGTCCACGCTCTCGTTCAAATACGCCTCCGTCTGCTCCGGGTGGGCTTGGTGCACTGCGTACGACAGCATGCCGTCCTTGAAAACCTCCGCGACCTGCGGCAGGTCTTCATCTTGGAACTGGCGAACCGCAATATCGACCGAGGTAGCGATTTCTTCCATTGATAAGTCAGAGCGCACGGTCACGATAACAAGGCGATTGTGAGGTCGAAAGTGGTGGCGAGTGAAAGCGAGCGAAAGCTTTGCCTGCACATCTCACTGTTATCTCCTGCCGTGATCGGCCAGAATTTGTTATACCGGTACAGTACTAGTTGCTGACATTTCGCGTGTCAAAGTCCAAGTGAAGTGGCTGATTATGCAATCGATTTGGGCGTGTCTGCGATGACCAATCACGACAATCATTCCATTTGCGTGACCTTGTCGACTTCTGCGGATCGACGTACAAGAAGAAGAAGATGCGAAGACGGTGAGCTTGCTCTTAACGGGTTTGCATTATCAACACAATACAGTAAATAGACTTGGTGACAGTTTGTTGTTGGTTGAGTAGTAGGTGTTGGAATTGTGCTTGAGGGCAAAATGCAGAATAGTTATATTTTTGTTGTTTTTCACGACACCCTCTTTTTCTCTTTTCTCCTTGTGCTTCGCTCTAGGACACTACACCGTTTTCATACAGATAGTCCTTCTTCACAGTTCCTCACGATTACGGTCGCTGTGATACACGACGGCCGCGCACAGATGCTTGGGTTCGACTTGCGCTGCGTATGACTCGGGCTGTCGCCGTGGGTTGCATGCTGTGCCGATTTGTACGTTGCCGTGCATTGTTTGATGATCAGAGCACTACTCAACCGACTCCGCCATTGTTGGCATCTTTATGATGCGCTGATGGACTGACGCTGCTTGCGTCTGCAAGTGCAAGCTGTTCCTTTCATTGCTGTGGAGATGATGGCCCTTCAGCACACGAGCAGTGTGGGTTGCGTGTGGGTTGCGAGTGCTCACGGCGGAAGGTTGGCAGACCTTGCGAGTTGCGGGTTCGTCCAATCCCAACACCGGTTGCGAGCGGATTAATGCGGGTTGGAGGCAACTCTGGCAGCAAAGCTTTTATCAAAATGCATGTTATTTATTCACTAGACGCAGACTGGTCGCTTATAAACTCCATCGGCGGCGATCACAGCTGGCAAAGGCGAGCTGCTTAGGCGCTCTCCGGTTCTGGGGCAGGTTCCAAGGCCTTCTCCAGCTTGACCACCTCAAAAGGAGGATCTTCTCGAACAAGGAAGGCCTCGGTCTCTTTGTAGCCCGCGGACGCGTAGAACGCTCGGGCCTTGTCCATCACGCCGCCCGTGGTGAACCAGACCTTACGGAAGTGGTACTCCACCGCCCAGTTTTCCAGCGTCGAGATGAGCAGCCGTCCAATGCCGTAGCGTCGGTGCGTACTCTTCACCGACATGCGCCGCAGCTCGACCTCGTTGTCGGGCTTGGTCTCCAGGCCTACCATGCCCACCACCAGTGCTGGCTCGTCTCGAGGCGTGGCTATCCAGAAGTTGCCGCCTGGCGTGATGTACGTGCCTTCGATGTCAGCTAAGTCGGTCTCAAGGCTTTTGGCAATGTAGTCCTGCAGATTTGGGTTTCGTTGTTGCGCCGGGTAGCTCAGCATACCCGCCTTGAACAGCTCAATAACTTGTGGCAGGTCTTCGTGGCGGAACTGGCGAATGTCAATCTTCGTCAAGTCGTGGGTCGGTACCGGTGCGAGCGGTGAGGTGATCGTAGATGAGACCGCGGGAGGCATGGCGTGCAAGTGGTAAAATCGACGTGCGCAGTGGGTGGCAGATAGCAAAATGAACGAGTGAGCGAGGCCACCGGTGTGAGCTCATGGTTTTGTTAGAAGCGACACGTGCCGGTGCAGCACGAGACCGCTTTTACCGAGACTGAAAAGGGGCTATGTGTTATGACTTATCAGCAGTGGGAGACGCACACTGTTCCTCGTGTCCATGCAACGCCGACTGGAGACTTTGCGTCGCACCATCTTGGATACCATCCAACACTCACAGCTTCTTGGTGAACTCGAAGACCTCCACGCGCGGCTCGACCGACACCACCTTCATGCCGACGTGCTGGTACCCAAGCGCTCGGTAAAAGGCGCGGGCGTCGTCCTTTGGTCCGCCGTTCATCAGCGTGACCTCGCTGAAGCCGTGACTCTTGGCCCAGGCCTCCAATTCTGCCACGAGGCGTCGGCCGAGACCGTGGCGACGAAAGTCTCTGGAGATCGCCATGCGTCGCAGCTCTCCCACTGCGTCTCCTATCTTCACTAGCCCCACGATGCCCACGATCTTGTCTGCATTTTGCTCTGTGTCATCAGGCGTCGTCACCACCCAAAAGTTCCCTCCCGGAGCGATGTAGAAGCTCTCGATGCGAGCGAGGTCGTCGTCGAGGCTCTCCTGGATGAAGTCCGTCCAATGCTCCTGCACGTGCGGAGGGAAACTGTCGCGATAGAACTCGCAGCCGTCGACGAACACGTCGGCTACGCCCTGCTGGTCTTGCGCGGCATACTGGCGGATAAGGAGCACAGGGTGCTCACGAGCAGGGCTGCCATCGACGGCGCAGCTTCAGTACTGGAACTCCTAGAAACGACTGTTCCGTTAGAAACGACCGTTGCGATTAGAAACGACCGTTACAATTAGAAATCACCGCTAAATGTTTATGGTATCGCATTTAATGAAACGACCGTTGCAATTAGAAATGACCGCTAAATGATTATGGTATCGCACCAAATTTTGAGGGCCAAATTGATTACGGTGGCGGAATGATGTGCTGGCAACCACGAGATCTTTCCAGCCAGCTGCAGTAGACTCTCACCTATAGAGTCTTAGAAAAATGAGCCGTCAAGTGGCCCAGTTCTTGCGAGAAGATGGACGTGTGTGTGAGCGTGTACCCCGCCGCTTGGTAGAACGCCACCGCCCTCGTCATGCTCAAGCCCGTCGCCAACGTCACGCGCCTGAATCCGTTCGCTTTGGCCCAACTTTCCAGATAAAGGACCAACTTTCTCCCCAGCCCTTGGCGACGGAATCCTTCCTTGACGGACATTCGACGCAGCACACCCACGCCGTCGCCCTGGGGCTGCAGTGCCACCATTCCCACAATTTCATCCTGCTTATCGTCGACGGAGACGACTGCAACCCAATAGTTTCCTCCTCCGCTTGCCATGTAATGACCTTTGATGTCGGAAAGATCCCCCTCCAGCGACTCCTTGCGAACCTGCTCCCATAGCGCCTTGCTCACCTCGTCCTCGCCGTTGAAAGAGTAGGAGTCCATCCCATCCAGGTATAACTGCACGACGGCGTCATGATCGGCCTCTACATACTGGCGGACGGTCACCGACATTTATGAAGCGGGATCCGCTGGTTTTGTCACGAGGAGGCGCCACGGATTTTCATTTGTTTCGGACGCCAGCAATACAAAGCCTTTCCTTGTTGATTAGCAAGACGCGCGAAGGAGATCACGGTATGCTGGTCCTTGCCAGACAACTTCAACGTGATCTATTTTCCGTCTTTGCTATTCCAGTGACACTATTTTAGCGATCACATACTAGGTGGTCATGCCACACTTTCATGCTTCCTCGATATCGTGATAAGACGCCGAGGCATGTGGTGGCCTCTTCCACCAGGTTATGCTGTTCCGATCGTCGCCATTTCAGTCCAGCTTGCTATCCCACGAGTGCCAAGAAGTGACAGGATGCCGACGAGTGCGAGTGGCTCGGCGTCGATATTGGCGTCGGAATTGAGAATGCTGCAGGCTACGAATGTGAACAGTGCAATGCCCATTGCAAGGGCGAACCCGCGGAATATCCAGTCTGCCAAGCCCACTCGGCGGAACTATCCTCAGTCGGTACATCACGTGCGCCAAATGGCACGACTGACCTCGGTAGCCAAGTCGGGTGAGCTTTCACCCTCCAAGAACCAAGTGGCTCTAGTAACCAGCACTCGAGTGTCCTCGTTAGCAGCTGCCAAAATACTAGCTCCTCCAGTTGTGCGACCTCAGACTGCAGGCGCCTTTAGGGCCAGAAAAGTGGAGCCCACACGATTTCGCTACTTCTGTACGTGCATTACGAGATGATACCGGCGGTTTAAAGACTCACAAGAGTTGTTGTTTGCTATCCTGTGTAGACGATCGTGGTGATCTTCCGGTGCGAGTGAATTTTGCTGGTGCTGTGCGAAAGCTCCAGTGGCAGGTCGATTTGTCACTGCTGGACTTTTCACACTATTTGCCGGTGTTTATGGAGGGCATTCGTGAACTGGAGGAGCCGTATCACTTTTTGGCGTTGAACGGCACGCTAGACATGCTAGAAAAGGGTGGCAGTCGTGTGCTGCCATGCCTGTCACAGCTAGTACCGCCCATGAAAGCGAACCTCATGACGCGCAATCAGACAGTGCTATGTCTGCAGATGAAGGTGCTGCAACGTCTCGTGCTGTGCTGTCCATACACTGGCGAGGCGCTCGTGCCATACTATCGGCAGCTGCTCTCCATATTTAACCTCTTCGTTACGAAGCGCGTAAACTGTGGTGACTCGATCGACTATGCCCAGCGCCGACAGGAAAACGTTGGCGATTTCATCCTGGAGACTTTAAATGTCCTCGAAAAGCATGGAGGGCCGAATGCGTTTGTCAACATCAAGTACATGATCCCAACGTACGAGAGCTGTATGACACGGCACTGACCCAGCTAGGAACGAAACCAAGTCGCGTTGGAACTGTTTCCTCGTCAGTTTAGCTTTTTATTTTTGAAGGCATTGAAACCCTTGATCGCTTATCCCTTTGTTAAGAATTGACATTTCCAGTCAGTCACTGCGCGACGCACACAGCATATTGCTATCATCGGTTTTCTTCTTGACTCAACATGAAATCTCGACCAGCGTTAACAGTAATGGCATCGGATAGCGATCTTGACGCCAAACATCGAGGAGATGGCGAAGACAAAATGGAAGCCTCGTGTGACATCGGTGAGACGTCATTGCACAAGGCCGGTCTCCGAATCAACCGCTCAGGTGTCACCTTTGAGTCCGATCACCCAGATGATAAACAGTACAAGAAGAATGAAGCTGAGGTTGGCGAGTACTCCCTGCCACCTCAGCCGACGCGAAATCTGGTTACTTTGGACAAACTGGAAACCTGTAGCATGATCGGTCGTGGTAGTTCCGGACAGGTTTTTAAGTCTCGGCACTCTGAATCAAGAGCTTTGTACGCAGTTAAGGTGGTGACGAACGTGTTTGACAAACCGAGGCGTGATCAGCTGCTAACCGAGATCCGCACTCTGTATGGCATCGAAAGTGAGCACCTAGTTGGGTTTTACGGCGCGTACTTCCAGGATCACGTACTTAGTCTCGTGCTTGAATTCTGTGCGCTTGGATCACTGGACCAACTGCTTGCCAATCTGCCAAAGGATGACGATGTAATTCCGGAGTGTGTGGTTGCTGCTATTGCTGCCCAAGTACTCAATGGACTTAACCACCTAAAGCAAGTCCGCCATTTTCATCGCGACATTAAACCACAAAACATCCTTGTTCAGCACAACGGTGCTGTTAAGCTCACGGATTTTGGCCTGGCCCGTGAGTTGTGCTCTTCATCAAGTATGGCCCAGACATTCGTGGGAACTTTCAAGTATATGGCACCGGAACGGGTACAGAACGAACCTTATGAGTAAGTCAGATGCTCGTTTATTGTTGTTTTCATGTGACTCACTCACATGAGTGGCAATGTTAATCAGCTACAAGTCCGACATTTGGAGTCTCGGTCTCGTGCTCATCGAGTGTGCGACACGAACATTTCCATTCTCGAACGCGAGAAGCTACATCGACGTAAGGACATTTGCTAGGAAACAACTATTTCTCTCTTGAAAGGCTAACTGATACGACATTTGTAGGTGGTTCAAAGCATCGTCGAGTGTCCCGAGCCTCGACTGCCTGACATCGACCAAAATGGCGAGCCATTTACACTGGAGTTCCACGACTTTATCAGCCGGTGTCTCAAGAAAGAGGTGCGACGCTGCACTTACATTTACCTGATTTGTTGCTGTACTGACTTGTCCTGCTCCGTAGCCTTCGGAGCGTGCGTCAGTCGAGGAGCTGCTGGAATCGCCATGGCTGCAGCTTCACGAGGTCACGAGTACTGAGCGTTGCGTACGACGATGTGCTGCGTGGTTTGACCAGGTTCACCTTCTGCCAACCCAGGGAAAATCAGAGGCTAAGGAGAGTGCAAATGGTAAACACTACGACGCGAAAGAGCTTAAGGCGAAGGAGCTTGATGATGAAGAAGAGATAGAAGAGGTCATCGACACGGTCGAAGACGAGTGACAGACCAATTCTTACACCTTCAGCCGTCAGTCTATTCGTAAAAAGATAGCAAACCTCGTATCATTCGAAACAGTGATCATAATTCCTTCACCATTCCTTTACTGCGCACACTTTAGATCCGTCCTCGATCGTGAGATAGCAGATACTCTCGTGCTGAATCACGCGCAGCACAAGATCCATAGCGCCTCGAACCGGCCATCCGTGATTCGTTAGACTCAAGGAAGAGCCGCTCTCGGAGTGCAAAAAGCACACCAACCAAGCAAACTCCACCCACTAGAGCTATCATGCCCAGCAATCGAATAGCATGCCGCTCTCCCGGCGTCCAGCTTTCTAGAACCTCCGCTGATGTCTCTTGTACGGGTTCCTGTTCCAACGTCGCTGTGTGCAACTCTTCTGCTGCTGAAAGCTGCATTGAGGCTCTCATGCGCGCCATGCACTCAGGGAGATCGTTCAACAGCGTGGAGAAACGTAATGTCCCAAGACCCGAGGCGGCATCCCATCCGAGTGTGGCTTCGTGGCCCTTCCGACAGCACTGCATGCCCTTGGAGCCGCACGAAATGTCGCCTTGAGTGATGTCGGAAAACACGTGAGGGCACACGTCATACAGTCGATAGAACAGTGGGTTGAGGAAGCCGAGTGGCGGCATGTTGGGCAAAGCTCGGTTAAGCATCGTAATCATCGAAGCCAGCACTGGGGCAGACACGGATGTGCCATCTGTAGCGCCCACCGAACCGTCAACAACCACAGGAAATGCATGACCAACTGCTGCTACGTCAGGTAAAGCTCTTCCAGTCGCACGGAAGAACGGTGAGAGGCCAGATGAGTTAGCAAAGGCCAAATAAGGCTCCACAGCTGTGCGCTGGTAGTCAGGCATATCGAAAAGCTCGCTGAAGCCCCCACCTGATGTGATGAGTGCTCTAGCTGATGACGTGGATGTGACAGCCTCGTGCCACTTGCCCTTATCATTTCGAGTGGATCCTGACGCAATGGTAGTGGCTCCTACGGCCGTGACGTACGGCGAAGACGCAGGAAACATTGCCAAGAATTTGGAGCAAGACGGCACGTGACAGAAACCTTCAGCAAGGTGGCTTCCTCTCACACCAGCATCACCAGCAGAAACTAGCACCGAAATTCCACGCAGGGCCGTCTTCATGAGCTCGCGATTCACCGCTTCCGCATATGCAACTGGCATACTGCATTCGTCGTCTGTGTAGCTGATGGACACGACGGCGGGAGGGGTTGCATTGCGTTGACGTCCTGCAAGAATGTCAAGAACGGCTCCTGGTTATCGGCTGCGTAGGGTTCCGTCGGATCTCGCAGCTTCGAGTAGCACATCATCTCGATGTCAGAGACATCGCCAGTCTCATGCCCTGTCAGAGATGCAGTCACCTGGATGTCCAACGACGCCTCGCCCGTAGGTTCGTGCTCCGATATACACGGTCCGGTGGTCTTTGGCATTTTTCCAACGTTGCGCTGGCCATCAATTGTGTGCAGAAACTGAATCAGATCCTGCTCGTTGTAGTGCTCGTGCAAGAACGTGCCCACGACTAATTCCCTTCGAGCCACGCGGCTGGTTGTGGCGTTCTCTTCGACCACAGCATAGCTGCTAGCACTCTCAACTGTCAGTTTTTCTGGGATGTCATACTGCTCTCGGATCACTGCAGGCGTCGCACCCTGAGCTCCCACTCGGAAGTCGCCCGTGAACGGCTGCTGCTTGATAGCCAGCGGGTCCTTCTCATCCGTGCCTCCTCCCTGCATAAATCTCGCCTGCATCTCCGTGGGAAGCTCTCCAGTCCATCCACATAGGCCACCACTCCTCCTAGCTGCTCTGGGATGCTGTAACTCTCCTCGGGACGGACAACCGCCAGTCCAGAGCGTTCTCTATGCTTGTAATGGAACAGTTTAGTATCAAACAGTCTCTCCGCCGTGGCTGCAGTGAGCTTCAGACTCCACAGGTCCTTAATAGCATCACTGGGCTCCAGCGCCAGCACTTGGGCGCCTTCAAACAGCTGCTGAAATGTCCTGACGCTCGCTTCAGAGGGCGCAAAGTGCTGTCGGAGCTCCTCAGACGTGGTCAGATGCTGCCCGTAGGCGGCTGACGCAGGGTCCGTCACGCTCTCCACAACTGCCGACAGCTGCTTGTCACTCTTCCGGGGAGAAGCGCCACCCGCAGCGTCAGCGGGAGCTCCGGAGTCGCGAGCGCCGCGCTCCAGCGTCGGGTGTGAATTTAGCACAGTTCTGGGGGCCTGGGCTGCGGCAACGGCGGGGGTTGGGGCGCGGCGAGTAGTAGGACGAACGGCAGACACGAGAGGAGCAGGATGCGGACGCGCATGGCGACTGGGGGCGCGGGGACCGTGGCACAAAGCGAGGAAGAGCACGTCTCCTCGTCCACTATCTCTTGAATGTGCTGCTGTTCGATACAGGATATTGAATAATGTATCTCTTAAGTTGGAAAATTAATACAGCGCGATTAGCAAGGATATCATCAAGTTTAGAGTTATGATGTTGCTATTAGCAAATCTGCAAGAAGAACAGATATGACAGGGTATAAGAAAGTTAAGGGACATACGAACTGGTTCCACATCTGCGCTGGGTCGCACGCTAAGGAAAGCTTTTTGGTACTGCATACACGACGTGGTCAGATTTGATCCTTCTGTCTGGGGCTTGCTTGCCGCTGAGCAATTACCGTTCGGAATAGTGGTTGTTGTTTTGAGACTGGTCCCTCGAAATGCCTTCGGGTCGTACTGGCTGGCGCCTACCTTGTTGAGTCATGTGGGATGAATGCCTGATAAAGTGCACTGTACGACTGTTTTGGTATCAACAGGCGTTAGCGCTTTGAGTGAATTCGACAAGAAAAAAGATCGCTGGAGTAGTAAAAACCTTTCACTGAAAGGGTCAAGAAAGTGAAATCATTCCTACAAAGCTTAGAGCAGAACGGTATGGCCCACCCCGTCCAATACAGAGTTCGGTTCTTACCTATGTGATTATGAAGTCAAGCATTTTCTTAAGCCGATGATTCAAGGTTTCAGACTGCTTTTGTTGACTAGCTATAGGTCATCGCTCTGGTAGCAAATAAAGGTATTATACACGAATGTCGTCACGAGGGCGTTCGTGTAGCACCATGAACTTGATACCGTCACTTCGGCTCTGTTAACTTCTACAGTACCAGTAGTATCCATGCGTACACACTGCTCGGAAGTAGTTGCATTTCCGCATAGTCGCTCAGTCTGTTTTGGGTCCCCACGGGGTGTCACAATAGCGCGCATCTCGAACTCACTGTCAGGGCTCGCAATTTGATGATCTCGCGCGCGACGCCTATGCCTCGCAAGCAAGGCCACACCAGCGATTCCTGCCACCGCGACCACGCATGCGACGACCGCTATCAAAATTCCATCCGTGCTGACTGCACTAGTAGATGCTTCAGAGCTCACACTGGTCTCAGCTGCCGAGTATGAAACTGTAGCAGACGGCGTCGCCGGGCTAGTAGTAGACGAAGACGCACCATACACCGCCGGAGTCGGCGTTGTCGTCGCAGGAGTCGTGGTCGCAGGACTAGTCGTCGCCGGAGCAGTGGTGGCAGGAGCTGTCGTCGACGGAGACGCACCATACACCGCCGGAGTCGGCGTTGTCGTCGCAGGAGTGGTGGTCGCAGGACTAGTCGTCGCCGGAGCAGTGGTGGCCGGAGCTGTCGTCGACGGAGACGCACCATACACCGCCGGAGTCGGCGTTGTCGTCGCAGGAGTCGTGGTCGCAGGACTAGTCGTCGCCGGAGCAGTGGTGGCAGGAGCTGTCGTCGACGGAGACGCACCATACACCGCCGGAGTCGGCGTTGTCGTCGCAGGAGTCGTGGTCGCAGGACTAGTCGTCGCCGGAGCAGTGGTGGCAGGAGCTGTCGTCGACGGAGACGCACCATACACCGCCGGAGTCGGCGTTGTCGTCGCAGGAGTGGTGGTCGCAGGACTAGTCGTCGCCGGAGCAGTGGTGGCCGGAGCTGTCGTCGACGGAGACGCACCATACACCGCCGGAGTCGGCGTTGTCGTCGCAGGAGTCGTGGTCGCAGGACTAGTCGTCGCCGGAGCAGTGGTGGCAGGAGCTGTCGTCGACGGAGACGCACCATACACCGCCGGAGTCGACGTTGTCGTCGCAGGAGTCGTGGTCGCAGGACTAGTCGTCGCCGGAGCAGTGGTGGCAGGAGCTGTCGTCGACAGAGACGCACCATACACCGCCGGAGTCGGCGTTGTCGTCGCAGGAGTCGTGGTCGCAGGACTAGTCGTCACCGGAGCAGTGGTGGCCGGAGCTGTCGTCGACGGAGACGCACCATACACCGCCGGAGTCGGCGTTGTCGTCGCAGGAGTCGTGGTCGCAAGACTAGTCGTCGCCGGAGCAGTGGTGGCAGGAGCTGTCGTCGACGGAGACGCACCATACACCGCCGGGGTCGGCGTTGTCGTCGCAGGAGTCGTGGTCGCAGGACTAGTCGTCGCCGGAGCAGTGGTGGCAGGAGCTGTCGTCGACGAAGACGCACCATACACCGCCGGGGTCGGCGTTGTCGTCGCAGGAGTCGTGGTCGCAGGACTAGTGGTCGCCGGAGCAGTGGTGGCAGGAGCTGTCGTCGACGGAGACGCACCATACACCGCCGGAGTCGGCGTTGTCGTCGCAGGAGTCGTGGTCGCAGGACTAGTGGTCGCCGGAGCAGTGGTGGCCGGAGCTGTCGTCGCAGGAGTCGTGGTCGCAGGACTAGTCGTCGCCGGAGCAGTGGTGGCAGGAGCTGTCGTCGACGGAGACGCACCATACATCGCCGGGGTCGGCGTAGTCGTCGCAGGAGTCGTGGTCGCAGGACTAGTGGTCGCCGGAGCAGTGGTGGCAGGAGCTGTCGTCGACGGAGACGCACCATACACCGCCGGAGTCGGCGTTGTCGTCGCAGGAGTCGTGGTCGCAGGACTAGTGGTCGCCGGAGCAGTGGTGGCCGGAGCTGTCGTCGCAGGAGTCGTGGTCGCAGGACTAGTCGTCGCCGGAGCAGTGGTGGCAGGAGCTGTCGTCGACGGAGACGCACCATACACCGCCGGAGTCGGCGTTGTCGTCGCAGGAGTCGTGGTCGCAGGACTAGTCGTCGCCGGAGCAGTGGTGGCCGGAGCTGTCGTCGACGGAGGCGCACCATACACCGCCGGAGTCGGCGTTATCGTCGCAGGAGTCGTGGTTGCAGGACTCGTGGTCGCTGGGTTAGTTGTCGCTGGACTTGTTGTAGGAGGACTCGTCATAGCAGGACTTGTTGTTGCAGGACTCGTTGTGGCCGAGTTAGTCGTTGCTGGACTTGTAGTCGCCAGAGTTGTCGTCGCTGGACTTGCTGTAGCAAGACTTGTTGTAATAGGACTTGTCGTTGCAGGACTTATCGTAGCAGGACCCGTCGTCGTTGGACCCGTCGTAGTCGGTGGTGTAGTTGCCTGGTTTGTCGTAGCCGGGCTTGTCGTAGCAAGACTAGTGCTTGCCGGGCTAGTGGTCGCAGCCTTCGTTGTCAAAGGCATCGGTGTCTCTGTTGGTGGCGTTGACACCTGTGGAGTCTCGGTCGGCGTCTCTGGTGTATCTGTGGATGGGACCGATGTCCCTGGAGCCCCACTTGAGGGCGCTGGCGTTTCTGTAGACGGCGTCTCTGTCTCCACCGCTGGGCCTTCTGTTGTCGGCGACTCAGTCACGGGAGCTTCCGTTGGCGTCACTGTAGCTGGCGCTTCCGTTGGTGCCTCTGTCGGCACTTCTCCGCAGTCATACAGCTCCGTCACCTCGGTGACCTGAACGAACCAGCTCTCGTCGTAGTCCTCGTTGCCGTCGAACGCTGTGCTCTCGTCGATACTGTCCACGACGTCATCCCCTCAAAGTCCCAAGTTGGACAACTCGTCGACACCGTCGCTGCTGGGGTGGGCGCCGGCACGTCTCCGCACCCCACGGACGGCAGCACGCACCCCCAGGTGGACCCGGTGACGATCCGGCACTCGGCGTCCTCGGGCGCCACGCACTGTCCACCCGCGTACGACGGCAGGGAGTCAAGGCAGTCGGCCACCGCCACGTCTCCTTTCAGCGGACACGCTGCGCCTACGGGACTCGCTCCGGCGCCAGAGCACAGCGCGCCTCGGGCGTCCTCGATGGAGTAGGTGGCATCGCCGCACACGCTGACGTCCAGTGCCCGCGTGCCGCTCGCCGCGGTGAGCGCTGCAATGACCAGCACTCGCGCAATCTTCATGACCTACTTACTTTTTAACAATGTCTGAATCCCTTTCGGTTCTCTCTGGTCAGGAAAATGGCAAGTGAGATTGGCCGCATTTGCGCACAGAACGCCAAGATTCACTTTACACTGTACTAGTACTTTTTGCTAATCGATCACAAGGGATCGCCCTTGCGGTGATATCTTACCTTTTCAAAGTCGATCATTGTGGACCGCCTCTGCGGAGTATCCGACCGGATCCCTCTGGACCCCAGAAGGGTCTTGGGACAAGCTTCAGCTGGGACTCTCAATGGGACTCTCAATGGGACTCTCATTGGGAGAGCGACGCTGAGACTCTCATTGAGCGTGGACGCCATCTGGCTCAAATCGTGGACAGCAACATGTTGGTAGCGACAGGCAAAAAAGCTCGTTTTGAGGAAGTCGCTGGTCAAAACGTCTGAGACCGTCCGTGGGCTACCGGTACAGTGGGTGAAACGGTGTTAATACCGGTATTCGAGAGCCAACATCCAGTCGCCATCGCGCACGTTTTGGTGTTGATCGCGCCACGAGATTTTGTGAGGACTGCTGGAACAAACGTACTTTGCTTCATTAACGATCAGTGTATCACACACTACTGGCTCATTGCCTTCACTTCGGCTCTGCTGCCACTTATAAAATTGATTAGCGTTTGACTCGATCAATCGGTCTTGGGTCCCCATGGCGGTGTCACAATGGCATGCATCCCGTAGTCTTCGACGGGACTCGGCACTTGTCGGTTATGCGCACGACGCATTTTCCTCGCATACAACGCCACCCCCATGATACCAGCGACCGCAACGACACAAGCGATGACCCCAATCAAGACCCCTTCCGTCCCAACTCCGCTGTTGGTTTTTCAGAGCTTACAGGGAGGTGGCGTCTGCTGCTGCAAGTGAAATGGTCTTCACATCTCCGGTCTGTCCATATTGCCCTCCCTGTCCGTGCTGTCCATTTTGTTCATTCCCACCTTGTTGTCCATTATGGTCTTGCCCCTGATGACCCTGTTGACCGTTTGAATATGCGGTCGTTGGCGCAGGCGTGGGCTGTTCCGTAGTCGGACACGGCGTCGTTGGCTCCGGGGTCGTCGGCGCAAGCGGGGCTCTTCCGTAGTCGGACACGGCGTCGTAGGCTCAGGGGTTGTCGGCGCAGGCGTGGGCTCTTCCGTAGTCGGACACGGCGTCGTTGGCTCCGGGGTCGTCGGCGCAGGCGTGGGCTCTTCCGGAGTCGGACACGGCGTCGTTGGCTCCGGGGTCGTCGGCGCAGGCGTGGGCTCTTCCGTAGTCGGACACGGCGTCGTTGGCTCCGGGGTCGTCGGCGCAGGCGTGGGCTCTTCCGTAGTCGGACACGGCGTCGTTGGCTCCGGGGTCGTCGGCGCAGGCGTGGGCTCTTCCGTAGTCGGACACGGCGTCGTTGGCTCCGGGGTCGTCGGCGCAGGCGTGGGCTCTTCCGTAGTCGGACACGGCGTCGTTGGCTCCGGGGTCGTCGGCGCAGGCGTGGGCTCTTCCGTAGTCGGACACGGCGTCGTTGGCTCCGGGGTTGTCGGCGCAGGCGTGGGCTCTTCCGTAGTCGGACACGGCGTTGTTGGCTCCGGGGTTGTCGGCGCAGGCGTGGGCTCTTCCGGAGTCGGACACGGCGTCGTTGGCTCCGGGGTTGTCGGCGCAGGCGTGGGCTCTTCCGTAGTCGGACACGGCGTCGTTGGCTCCGGGGTCGTCGGCGCAGGCGTGGGCTCTTCCGTAGTCGGACACGGCGTCGTTGGCTCCGGGGTCGTCGGCGCAGGCGTGGGCTCTTCCGTAGTCGGACACGGCGTCGTTGGCTCCGGGGTTGTCGGCGCAGGCGTGGGCTCTTCCGTAGTCGGACACGGCGTCGTTGGCTCAGGGGTCGTCGGCGCAGGCGTGGGCTCTTCCGTAGTCGGACACGGCGTTGTTGGCTCCGGGGTTGTCGGCGCAGGCGTGGGCTCTTCCGTAGTCGGACACGGCGTCGTTGGCTCCGGGGTTGTCGGCGCAGGCGTGGGCTCTTCCGTAGTCGGACACGGCGTCGTTGGCTCCGGGGTCGTCGGCGCAGGCGTGGGCTCTTCCGTAGTCGGACACGGCGTCGTTGGCTCCGGGGTTGTCGGCGCAGGCGTGGGCTCTCCCGTAGTCGGACGCGGCGTTGTTGGCTCCGGGGTTGTCGGCGCAGGCGTCGGTACCTCTGTAGTCGGCTCAGGTGTCGTCGGCGCAGGCGTGGGTTCCTCCGTCGTTGGCTCTGGTGTCGTCGGCGCAGGCGTTGGTACCTCTGTAGTCGGCTCAGGTGTCGTCGGCGCAGGCGTGGGTACCTCTGTAGTCGGCTCAGGTGTCGTCGGCGCAGGCGTGGGTACCTCTGTAGTCGGCTCAGGTGTCGTCGGCGCAGGCGTGGGTACCTCTGTAGTCGGCTCAGGTGTCGTCGGCGCAGGCGTGGGTACCTCCGTTGTTGGCTCCGGGGTCGTCGGCGCAGGCGTCGGTACCTCTGTAGTCGGCTCCGGGGTCGTCGGCGCAGGCGTTGGTACCTCAGTAGTCGGCTTAGGTGTCGTCGGCGCAGGCGTGGGTTCCTCCGTCGTTGGCTCTGGTGTCGTCGGCGCAGGCGTTGGTACCTCTGTAGTCGGCTCAGGTGTCGTCGGCGCAGGCGTGGGTACCTCCGTCGTTGGCTCCGGGGTCGTCGGCGCAGGCGTGGGTACCTCTGTAGTCGGCTCCGGGGTCGTCGGCGCAGGCGTTGGTACCTCTGTAGTCGGCTCAGGTGTCGTCGGCGCAGGCGTGGGTTCCTCCGTCGTTGGCTCTGGGGTCGTCGGCGCAGGCGTGGGTACCTCTGTAGTCGGCTCAGGTGTCGTCGGCGCAGGCGTTGGTACCTCAGTAGTCGGCTCAGGTGTCGTCGGCGCAGGCGTGGGTACCTTCGTCGTTGGCTCTGGGGTCGTCGGTGCAGGCGTGGGTACCTCTGTAGTCGGCTCCGGGGTCGTCGGCGCAGGCGTTGGTACCTCTGTATTCGGCTCAGGTGTCGTCGGCGCAGGCGTGGGTACCTCCGTCGTTGGCTCCGGGGTCGTCGGCGCAGGCGTGGGTACCTCTGTAGTCGGCTCCGGGGTCGTCGGCGCAGGCGTTGGTACCTCTGTAGTCGGCTCAGGTGTCGTCGGCGCAGGCGTGGGTACCTTCGTCGTTGGCTCTGGGGTCGTCGGTGCAGGCGTGGGTACCTCTGTAGTCGGCTCCGGGGTCGTCGGCGCAGGCGTTGGTACCTCTGTATTCGGCTCAGGTGTCGTCGGCGCAGGCGTGGGTTCCTCTGTCGTTGGCACAGGTGTCGTCGGGGCTGGTGTGGGTTCATCCGTCGTCGGGGTTGGCGTCGTTGGCTGAGGTGTCGTTGGCGTTGTCGTCGGCGGGCTAGTCGTCCCCGGGCTTGTCGTCGCTGGGCTTGTCGTCGCTGGACTGGTCGTGGCCGGGCTAGTCGTGGCTGGGCTAGTCGTTGCCGGACTAGTCGTCGCCGGGCTTGTCGTGGCTGGACTTGTTGTCGCCGGGCTTGTTGTTGCCGGGCTTGTCGTCGCTGGACTGGTCGTGGCCGGGCTAGTCGTGGCTGGGCTAGTCGTTGCCGGACTAGTCGTCGCCGGGCTTGTCGTGGCTGGACTTGTTGTCGCCGGGCTAGTCGTCGCCGGGCTTGTCGTCGCTGGACTGGTGGTGGCCGGGCTAGTTGTGGCCGGGCTAGTCGTGGCTGGGCTAGTCGTTGCCGGACTAGTCGTCGCCGGGCCTGTCGTGGCTGGACTTGTTGTCGCCGGACTTGTTGTTGCCGGGCTTGTCGTCGCTGGACTTGTCGTCGCCGGGCTAGTCGTTGCTGGACTCGTCGTAGCCGGGCTTGTCGTGGCTGGGATATTCGTCGCTGGGCTAGTCGTGGCTGGACTTTCCGTAGTCGGACTCGTCGTCGCTGGGCTCGTCGTCGGTGCTGTCGTCGCTGGATTTGTTGTCGCCGGGCTAAATGTTACTGGGCTAGATGCTACCGGGCCGGTGGTCGCAGGATTCATTGTCAGCGGCGTTGAGGCCTCTGGTGTCTCAGTTGGTGACGTTGACCCCTGTGGAGTCTCGGTCGGCGTCTCTGGTGTATCTGTGGATGGGACCGATGTCCCTGGAGCCCCACTTGAGGGCGCTGGCGTTTCTGTAGACGGCGTCTCTGTCTCCACCGCTGGGCCTTCTGTTGTCGGCGACTCAGTCACGGGAGCTTCCGTTGGCGTCACTGTAGCTGGCGCTTCCGTTGGTGCCTCTGTCGGCACTTCTCCGCAGTCATACAGCTCCGTCACCTCGGTGACCTGAACGAACCAGCTCTCGTCGTAGTCCTCGTTGCCGTCGAACGCTGTGCTCTCGTCGATACTGTCCACGACGTCATCCCCTCAAAGTCCCAAGTTGGACAACTCGTCGACACCGTCGCTGCTGGGGTGGGCGCCGGCACGTCTCCGCACCCCACGGACGGCAGCACGCACCCCCAGGTGGACCCGGTGACGATCCGGCACTCGGCGTCCTCGGGCGCCACGCACTGTCCACCCGCGTACGACGGCAGGGAGTCAAGGCAGTCGGCCACCGCCACGTCTCCTTTCAGCGGACACGCTGCGCCTACGGGACTCGCTCCGGCGCCAGAGCACAGCGCACCTCGGGCGTCCTCGATGGAGTAGGTGGCATCGCCGCACACGCTGACGTCCAGCGCCCGCGTGCCGCTCACCGCGGTGAGCGCTGCAATGACCAGCTCTCGCGGAATCCGCATGGCCTGCTCACTGCGGCCGTCTGAATTCCTTCTGTCTTTGGCTGCAGAAAATGGTAAGTGAGATTTGGTCGCCATCGCGCGGCGCGCGATTCGACAGACACCATGTGGCCTTTTGTCTGACAGCGGGAAAGGTGCACCGACTCACTTGTAGCACCTCTGTGAAAGCTGATACTAGCATGCTTTATGACTCTTATAGATGATATTATCATGTATTTGTGAATTTAGCATGTTGATATGTTCTGCATGAAAGAGGGGGGTTATTCTGATATGTGTTGTGATTTGGGATTCTGTATTATACTGGATACAGAAGGGGAGTGAGCAGAGCAGGGCTTCCATTTCAGTGAAGCCCTTGACCGGATGGAGAAATCCAATGGTCGCCACGAACTTGTGACTCGCCTTTGTATGGTGCCACTCGCGGGTAGCTGCGTGGTTAGCGCTTTCGAAGACTTCGTTGAGGCACTCGACTGCCCGCCGCGGCCAATACAGATGTGATATATGAGTCATGCAAGGCGGTGCAGCGAGTTAAGAGTTGCTCAACTCGTCTGACTTGTTGCTGGCAGTGACCTCCTGTCACGACGGCCAAGAATGCATACAGCACACTGAAATCAAGCTAGAGGGAAACGAATGGGTTCATACCAGTTGCCGTCGGGATGCAAGCAGTGCTTGCATGATGCAAGTTGCATCCCAAGCAAGCACTCCTCAAGCGATTCCGTAGATCGGGTTTTGTCCGGTCAAAGCCGACTTGGTATTATACAAGCTGGTCAATCCGCCGGGAGAGCGCTCTATCTGGGTGCGCAGTGGCGACGCACAGTCTGAGAGTGGCAAACTGCAGGGATTAAGTTGATGCAAACTTTGATGACACCCCTCCTCGACAAGCTGCGATAACGCACAATTAATTACGAACAACTTCAACTTGAGATCCGCGCCTATCCATTCATCAGCCGATCGAGTGCACGTGTACATGTATAAAATGATAAAAGACTCTGGCCTGCACCAGCCGCGTGTCTTCTCCTTTTCACTAACAGGTAGTACTAGCTCCAATACGTTCCCTTGCAGGAGGACTTGAGCGCGTCTGGCGCTGAGCAGCTGAAGGTTGGGGGGATGGCAGCTCTTCGGCTGACACTCACTCGGGAATGTCATTTAAGATGGACGAGATGGAGCCTCGCCTCCCGTTGCGGTGGGTCGTGGTGGACGGTCTCTCGCATCCAGCACTTGTGCCAGTATCTCGGCGGCTCCGCCCGTACCTCCGATCTCCGCGGAGTCGTCTTTCAGGCACGCTGTGGCTACGCAAGCGACTCATGGACGGCAACTCATCGTGCCGCGGGATCTTGATGGGAGGCGGCTGGTGGGCATGCAGGGCGCCACGGAATGGCTGCTTGCGCTTCTTCGCTCGGCTTGACTTGGGTGATTCCTCAGGAATGTCGTCCTGCTTACCGAGGCCATCAGCGCCGCCCTCTTGCTTCACTTCTGGATTTGACTGTGTCAACTCCACTTTGACCTTGGACTTTTTCCTCTTAGTCTTTTTGCTAGGGGCGACGACTTCCACGCTAGCGTCTGGAACCACGAAGCCCCGTCCTTGACCTGCCCGCCAGGGAACTCTGCATTGGCTTCTTGGGCCAATTCCGCCGCCATCTCCATGGGGCTACGCAGCTTAGCGTCGGCTTGCGCCTTGCGGCTCTTCTCGTTTGGGTTCTGAATCACGGCCGAGAGCTCTTCACGCAGCGCGTCAATCTGCGACTGGAACCGCTTGCGTTCGGCGCCAGCGGCATTACCGGCTAGCACCTGCAGCGACGTGATACGATTTACGAGACTGCGGATACGACGGTGCGGCCAGCGCACAAGGCCGTTGCGACGACAGATCTTCTTCATCAGCGTGATACATACACCCAACTCTTTGGCAACCACTGCCATGGGTTTGTTGAAGTGCGGACGCAGCTCGTTGAGCGTCAGATCCTTGACATTCATTGCCCCTCCGGCGTGGCCACCCGACGCCATCGGCGGCATATGCTTCACCACGTTCGTGGGGCTGCCACTGGGCAGGAAGAGCCCCGAGTCTCCAGATATCATGACGTCTCCAAGGTTCACTGCAGTGGGCGTCGTGGGAAGCCCGGGCTCGATTGGCTCTGAGGCTGCATCATGATGTGGTGCGGACTCATCGTCAGCGGCGTCCCCGTCACGTAGAGCGAGGACAACCCCGATCCGTGGATCGGGGACATTTGCAGCGGCAGAGCGTGCTCTAGTTGCTGCTCCATTTGCTGCTGCTGCAGTTGAAGCTGTTGCTGCTGCTGTGCCTGCAGCTGCATGTAGGGCGTGACGAGCCCCGAGCCGTTGGCCAGCGGGTCCATCTGGCCCGCGGGCTGCGTTAGCAGCGCGAACATGTTCTGCGGCGCCTCGTAGGACCAGGCGTCCGAGATGAAGCGCGAGTCGAACTGCAGCTCCTTCATGACCGTGGGGGACACGGGCGACACCGAGTCGCAGCCGAGATTGGGCACGGGCAGCCCGTCGCTGGGCTTGGGCATGAGCGACCTGAGCGCGTCCGGGTCCAGGCTGTCCGCCATGCCGCCGCCGGGTGGGGCCGTCTCCACCTTGAGCGCCGAGCCGCCGGGCGTCGTGGGCTTGGTCCGGAGCGGCTGCATGGCCGGATCCGTCCAGGCCACGGCGGGCTTGCTCTCGTCCAGAGAGGACCCGCCTTTGTCATTGAAGTGGCCGCGTCGAACACGGGTTTTGTCAGCGCCTCCGCCATGCGCGGACTGCTCTCGGGCTCGGGGTCCGCCAGCTCGGGCGCGCGGTGCTGCTCCATCTCGGCCGCCATGGTGAAGAGGCGTCGAGCGCGAATGTCTAACGGGGCGACGCAAAGCTCGCCGTGCCGCTCTCTATATCTCGCTCGCCAGGAGCAGGAATGGCAGACGTCCATTAGGCTGCGCGTGGCCGGCGGCGAGAACGCGGCGGCCAAAAAATCGAAGGAAATCTTGTTCCCGCGAGCTTCCGAGGCCCCATTTCGCAAATTTAGACAAATCTGGCGGTTTCACTTCAACGACGCGAGCGCCCCTTCAGGGCGAAGGGGCGGCACGCAAATTCCCTTGTCTAAGTATAAATGGAAGACCGCGAGAAGATTGCTGCCGCAGATTTCCTGATTGCTTGCGTTGCATTCGACAATGACTTGCACGAGAAATCGCGCGAACATTTGCGTTTTTCGGTCAATTCGGTCGTTGTCTGCACCGCGAGGACCGTGAAAATGGTGTCTGGGTATCATAACCAGTAACACACCTGCTTGCCAAAGAACGAGGCAATCCTACTGCCGCACGACGATCGCAGAAATCGGGGCATGAACACCTGAGAAGCTAGATGAAGCAATTAACAAGAAAGCACACCATACGCGCCGCCCGAAGTACAAAGTTCATTGCTGTTGGCTGCTATTTCTTTTGCCAATTGTCCTTGTTTTTGGGTCCTGAACAGTAACGAACCAATGCAAGATCGGACCAAAAGTGTCCAAGCGCGTGGTCCAAAGAAATGTTCGGCACCTTTGTTACTTCAACGGTAACCCACACGCGATCCATCATTTGTAAACGTTACGTCAAGCCCCTCGGATAATACTTAGCGTTTATCGCATTGTTATGACTAATTGTTATGACTAACAATGCGATAAACGCTAAGTATTATCCGAGGGGCTTGACGAAGCGTTTGACAGATAGTTCGTAGAGTGGTGTATGCAACTACAAAAGCGTGCTGTGGATGCTGGCTCCTAAAACTTGCTCTCGAGAGGTTCAAGAAGATACACGTCGGTGCAACAACCAGTACCACCATCGAACAACGATTCCGATGCAGAACCAAACCGATTTTGGGTGATTTGAAGAGACCAGTGTGTCAACTGTGTTAATAGGCCATAGCTAGTCTACGGGACGCAATGTGGTTTGCGCCGTACTTAGATAAGGTAGTTGCGCCAGCTGATTGCTTCGAGAAATCTTTGGCGCCCCGTTTTTGCAGCGGTTTTCAAAACTTTCGAAAAACCCGGGTTTTGTCGAACCTTTCTGCTTCGCCCTGCTTGGCGCTCATGACGGCGCCCATGACCGATGGCATGGCCCTCAACAGGCAGCAGGCGAAGCATTGCCTTCTGGTGCGGTGCGGGTGCGCACATTGCTCGTCATGACCGTCATGGCCGTTGCCGCTGCCGCTTCAGGGGCTGAAGCCATCGATCTTCCTCCGTTTTTCGTCTGCAGTCCTGTCGTTTGGCTGAGACCGAGTGGCCATAGACCAGGCAGATGTTGCCTTTTCCAGACGACTAGCCAATTGCTGCCTTTGAAGGCGCTCGCCCACATGCTCCCGCGCTGCCCATGAAACGCTCCTGCATCGGCTTGCTTGCGTGCTACTTCCACACGCATCTCGCTGGCTTCGTGTGTCGTTCACTCAGTGGAGACCCTCCACTGGAGACTCTACAGAGGAGAGGCCAGCGCCGAGTGCTGCAGAGGGAGCAACACGGAAGTTACCACGCATATATTTTTCTCGGGGAGGGGGTCTAGACTGGCCTTTGTCTCGTGACGCTGGCACGGATCGGCTGCCAGGCTGTTGACGTCCTCCTTTCGATTCGCCGTGTTTGTACGTCGTGACTCTCCGATGACACGATGGTCGCGATCAGAGCATTTGATCAGCATATATTCGCGGGTTTGGAACAGTTCCGAGCAACCCCAAAAAGATTGCGACGGCCCACCGCGTCAACTGGAGGCTATTCTGACACGCATCGGTGAGCTGCTATGATTAAATGTGAGCTGGAAGCGGGACAACGTTAGCCGCGCTGTACTTGTAAAAGATGCCAGCCGTGACGCCACCGCAAACACTTTGGGTGACCCACGTTGGAGCTCTCCTGGTCATGCCCTTATTGTGCCGGAATGGCGGACTCAACGGAGACATTTCCGAAATCGGTAGTGCGTGACGGTCTCCGTGCAACACGTCGTTCCAGCTGTCTGCAAGTGTCTCCCAGCAGATGTGGACTGAATTGAACTCAAGCGAATTCCGCTGCTGTGCTATCGAAGTTTGTCGCCAACTTATGGGCATCAGAGTTTTAGGAGTTCTTGGTCAGACCACCTTTCCTTGTCGTCGCATTACTCCGCACAGTGCGCGCTACGTGGGCCAGTGCGTCGAGTGTTAGCAGCATGCTGCGTGGATTTTATCTGGCAATCGTTTCAGCGGTGGCAGGCCGCCAAGAGGTGTGACCGCTACTGTCTCCTGTAAATGACCGATCAATGCCCGTAGAGAGCAACACTTTGCATCCCCGACGCTTGTGGCCCTTGAAAGTTTCAACACACCGTTCAGCTGCGTTCACAAGCAGGGGCGGACCAAGCACTTGACCTGCACCTCCAATGGGGGCGGAAGTTTCTGCTCCTTATTCAAGGGACCTGTTGTTTTGACATCATGGCTACCACAATAATGGTCGACAACTCATTCCCAGTCGCTGCTCTTGCTGCATCTTTCGACGACAGGTCAAACCCGGTACGAACCGTAGTGTGCCATCGGATGGCAAGCGCGAAGAGCACTGTTGAAGGGATACGAGCCAAAGCCCTGCCAGCCGATGCCTACTCGTCCAGCGTAGCGCCTGAACTTCAGGCTGAAGCTAGCCTCCGCAGCGTCCCGTCCATAGTAGCACGCTGCGTTCAGCGAATCCATTCATGGCAATGTGGAATGGAGGAATTCCGTCCATGTGGCCCCCACCTGGCCAAGCGAGGCATGTGGGCACGAGTCAACCGCAGCGCTTCGCATAGCGAAGCGTGAGTGCCGGGCATGCTAGGGGAACACCCCAATGCGCTCATAAGCCGTGGGAAATTATCGTTGCGACACGTACCCCATAGCGCACAAATCACCGCTGGCGTCAGTTCAGTCAGGATAACTTACACTGGACCAAGAATTCGGCAGCCATTTGCAGCAGGTAATGCACAGGTCCGCCATGAACACCGCCACGCACAGCACATACACCCACCGCTTATATCGCTCGTTGGGGAGCGAAATCTCTTACGCCTTCCTTCCAAAAGTTTGCTTTCATGCGCTGAACTCTGCGGTGTTTCCAGGCGTGAAATCGAGCAGCTCCACCAGAAACGAGGCAAATGCAGTGGGCATTTCGTAGCAGAAACGAGTCGCCAGCTGCTCTCTCTGTTGAGAGGCATCTGATTGACCCCGTCCCCCGACGCGGCAGTTGGGCGGACGCCCGTCCGCTTCGCGTAGCCACTGGCTAGCCCCAATTGCCAACGTGCTCCGATCGTCGTAGTCCCAGTTGAGGCCCATGCCATGCCCAGCGGCGCCAGTGCAGGTCCTTCTTCCTGGCCTTCCTCCTTTTCTTCCAGCGAGCACAAGAGCGACTCGAATTCCAGCGACAGTCGATCGAGCCCAAGTCTGCTGCCCGTGCCATCGAGTGTCGAGCCACCGGCGACGGCGGACCAAGTGATTGAAATCTCCATCTCCTCTGACGAGCAGCCCAGTTGGAGACGAAACAGCCCACCAGTGCACACGGGGCCCATGCCATGGCCCGGTCGCACTCGCAGCGTGCTGCGTCGGTACTCGCCATTGGTGCCACCTGCGGCACTGCTCATTGCGTTGGTGGTGCTACTTGTGCAAGACCTGGCCAATGCCGACAATGCTGACTCATCCGATTTGCCTGCAGCAAATGAGACGGTGATCGAGTGGAGCTTCTGCGCGCTGGACAATGCAGTCGCCAACCCTTACAACATCACGGCGCAATGCGCCACCGTGGAGTTGCCCCTGTGTTACGATGGTGTTTGCGACGCCGAAGATGACAATGCCACCATTGCCGTGTCGTTCAAGCGAATTGCCGCTTTTGGTGCCGATGGCAATAGCGATGTGAGTGAGCAGACCGTGTGGTATCTTCCAGACCGACCTGATTTACAGTCTCGCGAGGATGTGGATTTGCAAATGATGCTGCTGTATCAAGAGTTACAAGGTGATGTTGACATCTACACGCTGGATTTGCGTGGCAGTGGAAACAGCACAGCTCTTACATGCAACACGGCTGACGGGTCGCCATTGCAGGCCGTCATCTTCGCACGAAACGACGGTGTGCTTCAAACGACTGACGTGCAAGCCTGTGCTACTCGGCTGCAGGAACTTGGGTACACCAACCTCAGTGCATTCTCGTTGGCTAGTGCTGCTCGGGATATTGAGGCCATCGTCACAGAGCTCCAGACTGACACACAGACCGTCGTATACGCACTGGGCTACGGTACCCTCGTGGCTCAGCAACTACTGCAGCGGGGTATCTCTCAGATTACAGGCTACGTCCTCGATGGTGTACTGGCAGGGCCTGCAGTCGCTACTGGCTCAACCTTAGCGCAAGAAGAAGCAAGCCTGTTTCAATTGTCCAGAAGCGACGAGGATTTTGGCGAAGTAGGAAATGAATTCCTTGCGTGGTGCCAGGCAGACACCAACTGTGCCGAAATGTTTTCGGATGCAAGCGTCACTACGATGCTAAACACCACACTTTTAGAGGTGTACGATCGCCTCGACACGGATACAACGTCCATGTGTGCCGCGATCCTGAGTGATACGATAAGCGATGGAAGCAGCAACTCAGCTACGAGCGGTGTTACGCCTCCATCGTTCCTGCTACGACAGCTGATCGCTCATATGATGGAAAACTCAGCTTTGCGAGCGTTCATCCCGGTATTGGCATACCGCTTTCATCGCTGCGGCTCCGAAGACCTGACGCTACTTATGCATTTCGTCAACTCTACGTTTGAAGCTACCGATGGCGTAAGAACGCCAGACCTGCTTTACGCTATTCAGGTCTTCAGCGAGCTTTGGGAACAGCCCACGCCGGACCAGACGGAGCTAACTGGGCGATTCACCGACTATACAATCAGTGACGGTCGCGCGTACACGCAGCTGCTTGGCTACTGTTTGTTCACAGGTGATGTCTCTGCAGCATGCGTGAATTCCTCAACATCAGAATCTGCCTCGACTGGTTCGTTGTCGTCGGTAGTCACACTCTCGTATCAACGTGAAACGCTAAATGCCAGCGCCAACGTGGTTCCATCCGGTTCCAGTGTACTTCTGCTCAGCGGAGGACTTGATGCGATCTCACCGCCCAAATTCGCCGCAGCGTTATTAGGCTCGCTCCAGGGTGATAACAAAGCGCTACTCGTGGCTCCCAATGGTACACATGATGTAGTTCAATCGGCATTGCTGTCTAATGGCACCGCTTGCGCTCGCCAAGTGCTGGCATCTTACGTGCGCCACAGTGGCAATTTGAGTGCTTATGACGCATCTTGCATGGCCGAGCTACCGACCCCAAATCTGACTATAACCAACACGTCAAGTCTCTTGGCGCTTGGTGTCTCCGATGCGTACTATGGGGTGCTCGTGCTCAGTAATAGCACCAGCAGTAGCAGCGGTGACAGCGTCGGTGTTCCGAGCAATAGCGGCAGCTCTGAGAGTTCTACATCTTCCAGTTCAACCGACAACGATCTCAATGATCGGATCTCCGCGCTGGAGCACTCTCGACGCCGCTACGAGGTGGCACTGATCGTGGTGGGGAGCGTGCTCGCGGCCTTGCTGATTGGCGGTGTGATTGTGTTTTTCTATCAACGTCATCACAAGCGGCAGCTTGCTGTCGAAGAGGCGATCCTGCGACGAATGCGTGGTGACGAGGAAAACGAAGTGGAGCTCATGCGCAGTATCTACTTGCTGTCCTCCAACTCACCGAGTAGTGGTGAAAGGGCGGGGAATGGCCCACGGCGGTGACAACAATGCGGCGAGGTGTGCCATTCGCGTGTGGTGCGGTGAACACCATATTTAACCGATAGAGTTAGGCTTTGTACAATAGTAGGAATTATGATCAATATGACTTTTGTGAATACAGCACCAGCAGTGCTTGGTGGCATGTTCTGCCACAGTAGGGAGTATCTTGACGGGGCGACCCAGATCAGCTATACCGAGCAGTGACGGCCAAAAATTTATTGCTGGGCATTACGGAAATTTTGACAGCTCACAATATCTACTGCAACCATCTTGCTGGCCTCCCGTACAATACTGCAATACGCGACGTGTTTGCAATACTATTGCAATATTAAGCCTCCGCAAAGCGAGCAAACTCAAGTGCTCCTGGTCACTTGTGCTCGGATGTCCCCAGTAGCCGATGCCACTACCGTTCACAAGGTGCTTGAACAGGTTAGATTCCCGGTTAGCTAGTTTTTCACGTCTACTTTGATTTGCAGGAGCTGGTATGAGACCTGAGTCAACGGCTAAAACCAAAATGAGTGCTTTGTGCTGGCAGTGCGGCGTTTCCAGGAGGATTCGCGCCATTTCAAGAGCTCCAGCTCTCGTGGCCACCCATGCTCAGAGTTCACGCCAAAAACGTTTTAGGTCTCTTGGCCACCACAGCAAGCTTGGTGCGCATTGGTGGATGACCTTTGGGGAACGTATTTGAAAGGATCCTCGTGATTACCTTGAAAATGTGCACGGCAATTCTGAGCGGGTCTGCAATATGTATTACAATACCTAGAGCGCTTGCAATAAGGTATTTCTACTGGTATTGCAAAATGCCAATACCTGCAATACATTTTTAGCCATCACTACTGATACCGATGCATCAGTCACGCACGTGGCGAGCAGTAGACCTTCGTGCGGTCGAAGCCTGCTTGTTGGAGGTTGCCCCATCCCCAACCTTTAACTTGCCAGTGCACAGGAACGATGTCGTAGCACCGGATGTCCTGGTCTATCGTTGCCGTCAAAACAGCGCTCTGGGGACAATTCATAGAAAAAGTGAAGGTGATGTTGCGCCAGACGAGGGAATAGATGGCTACCTTCAGCTTCAGATTTGAAGTGAAACCGTGTGGCATTCGAGCGCACGAGATCAGACAACATACCGGAAAAGAGACTGGTAGATGGTTCTCGAGAGCGTGCTGAAGGCACGTGGTGAAGATGAAGGAGCACGTGGTGAAGATACCCCTTCCGTGAGGGTCCCTCGATGCGTCGTGACCGGCGGCCTGAAAGTTCCAGCTGAAACTTCCAGGTGAGCTGATGCAGTCCTGGAACCGCGAGAACATCACCAGAAAAACGCAGGGGAGCGAGAGACCGGGCCGAGCGCCGTTACTGCCTCGAGATTGCTTCACAAGCAAGCTGCACAAGCAAAACGGTGGCCTTGTCAATCCCCTGAGATCGGCCATCGCAGATTAATTCGACGGCGATCTCGCCAGTGCTCGGCTCCCTCCATGCAGCCAGCCAGGACCCGAGGTCGAAGGAACGCTAACCATGACGATCGGCCTCCGCTGCGATTGCGCGCCGCGGCAAGCCGTATCGGCAGACCACTTTAATATCGGAAATACACTCGCGCGCTGTATGACGCGGCCGTTTTAACTGGGACCAGAAACCAGGCAGTCACGCCACCGTCCGGCCCGCTCCCCATCACCATGGTGGCACTCACGACGTGCAGCGAGCGGCCAGCACGCAGCGGGCTCTCTTGATCGACGAGGCCTGGCCAGCCTGATGTCATGGCCGCCGCCGCCGCAGATGCCTCAGCGCCGTCAGTTCGGCTTGCCTTGTGCCGCTTCAATGCGGGGGTAGCCATCTCGAAAACTGAAGCAGCAGCGTTTCGGCGTGTCGTCCTGCCATCGCTGATACAGCGCGGCCAACGGCGGAAACGTCTGGTGAACAGTATGCTACGCGACCTCTACAATCTGATAACCGATCTTGGTTCTTTTTCGCCAAGCGAAAATTTGACTTGGACTGACTATGCCTGCACGGAATCCGACAGAAGACGCATATGTTATTCGCATGTTTTGACCGAGTTGATTTCATTCTCCGCGCCCGTCTCCCTCTCTCCCTCGCGGGCTCCGCAGTCACTTCAGAAACTCATAGTGAAGCAGCAAGTGGTCGAGCGTCTCGTGAGTGCCTTCGCTCCCGAGCCCTTCGCCCTCTGCGCTTCCCCTCCGATCGCCATGATGGCCTGGCCGGAGGAGCCGCAGATCCGTCCGGGCGACTGGCCCGACAACGAGCTGCTCGAGTCCGCGTCCTTCTACGCGCCAGACGCCGACGAGGAGCGCGCGCAGCACGGAGCCAACAACTTCCTGGCCGCCAGCCAGAGCGCGGGCCAGGCGGGGCTCACGTACTCGGCCTCCTGCCCGTCGTTCTCGGGACTGGACGAGGCTGACGACCTCATGGGCAGCGCCGGCGGCGGCGGCCTCGCGTCCTTTAGTTTTGGCTCGCAGGAACCGCTCGTGGACGCCATGGGCGCTGGAGACCCCATGCTCAATGGAGACAAGAACTATGACATGCTGCTGCAGCTCCAGCAGGAGTACCAGAACGCGTCGCAGCGCCAGTTCCCGCACCAACAAACCATGGGCCAGCCCATGAACCTGGTGCAGCAGCAGATGGCCGGCGGCCGCCGCGGCTTCCACGGCTCGCAGTCGTTCACCAGCCTGTCCAGCATGGAGAACGAGTACAACCGCATGAATGGTAGGTCGGTCTTGAGAGATGACATGCGTAGTTAGTGATGATTGATTAACTGGTTATTGGGTGACTGCGCAGCCAACAGCAAGAGGAAAAAAGGGGCCGAGCGCTGGATGAAGCTGCAGCGACACAAGTCGTTTGACTCGATCACGCCAATGTCGGAGCCGTTCGGGCTCGACCCGTCGGCAACCTTCGGCAACACCTTCAACTCGGCAAACGCGTCGCCGGGGGCGCAGATGCTGCAAGAGTGAGCTATGACTGCTTTTTTATTCGCTGTATGCTGACGATCCAAGATGACTAACTTTTTGCGCTTGTTCTGTTGTCAGACCCCGGACAGCGACATGATTGGCTTCTCCATTGATGACTTCTCGTCTCCGATGCCGTCGAATGACCCGAATTGGCCCCCGATGTCTTACGGTTCGGCGCCAAGCTCTATTGGCGGAAGCTACATGCAGCGAGCTCACCAGCAACACCAACAGCAGCAGCAGCAAATGTCTATGCAAATACCCCCTGATGGCGATACGGACAAGTCTGTTTCCTCGTCTGCCGAGGTAGAACCTGCGTCTGAACTGGATATGCTGCTCTCGGAGAATGAGCGTGCGAACCTCTTTGATGCCATCCGCGACTTCGAATCGCCCGACGGCGCTGAGGAGGACTCTATGGACGCGCAACCTTCGCCAGAGCAACCGCCTCAACAGCAAGTGCCGTCGCCCATCGAAACGAAGGAGCCCACTGTTGCGCCTCCGACTGGAAGAAAGAAAACGACGGCAAGTCCACCGCTGCATCCCGGATCTCACAAGAAGAATGCTAGTGGTACGCCGCGGTCGTTCTCTTTAAACTCGTCATCTTCGGCGTCTCCATCAGGAACACCACCAACCGGCTGCGTGCCGATGCGCACCCGCCTGCAGCAGATACTCGTGCATTCCGTTATGAACTCGGATGCTGGCTCCTCGTTGTCATCATACGAGCGCAACTACCTAATGACGTCGCCGTTGTTTTTCCCGGCTAAAGCACCCGAGACGGCTGGTTCGTTGTGGCTTCTACTGCACGCTGCTCAGTGCGAGAACGGCTGTGAAATCGCGGGCTGTAGCGTGATGCGCCGAGTACTAAACCACTGTCTCGGATGTGAGCTGGTGGTGGGGAAGTGCAAGCAACCATGCAACGACGCCAAGGCTATGCTGCTGCACTACGGGTCGTGCAACAGCAAAGGTAGCATGCATGGACGGTCTTGTTCTGTGTGCTGGAACTTGCTGGAAATTGATTACTCGCACCAAGCGCTTAGCAGCGGTGGGCGCTCTACTGGAGCAACCCCAAACAACACCCCAGCCTCTTTGTTGTCCTCGTCACCGTCCCCGAGGATGGGCATGGGAACACCGCCGCACCTCATGCCGATGCCAGCGAGCCCCGGCTTGAGTGGTTCTCCGGCTTATCGTTCGCCGTCCCGACGATCGTCGAGTGGGTCAGGCAGCTCAAAGCACGTGCCCATTCAGCCAAACCCGTTGCCTACGGCGTCGAACCCGATGGGGCTCATCGGGCGCTGCCGCCGCATTTCGGATACTCATTGTCTCTGTATTTGAGCAGACATCTGCTCCGTTCCGCGCAGAAGTGAAGACCCGTGTCGAAAAGCGGGTGACCGCTGCAGCAGGCCAGGACTTGCTGCAGCACATGCAGAAGAAGACACGCTTGCGCAGTCTTGACGACCTTCGCTCCGAAGCCAGAACCATCGTGCTGGGCGAGATGGAGCGGGAACTGCACTTCCACATGCAGGCGTACAATTGGGCCAACGCGGGCCCCGGTGCATCCCCGAGGGAGTCGCTCAACTGCCTCCGTATCTGATGAACTTCTCGGCAGCCGGATTCGGTGCCTTCCAAGCGCAGCAGGCTGCGCTCCAGGCCGCCATGTCTCGACCTGCATCGGCGCCCTCGACGTCTTCGCTGGGAGGCGCCCGCCGCTCGCGAAGCGCGTCCGGCTCGTCCAAACTCGCGCCGAGCGGTAGCCCGCCCAAGGTTCCAGTGCGGGAAAGGTAAACTGAGTGCGTTTGAAGTGTCATGTGCGCATGGCGAGAAAGCGTCGAAGGCGAGTCAGGTCTCCATGTTCGCCTGTCGTCGTAATTTTTCGGGTATTATAATTTATTTTGATCCAAAATTACACGCTCCTCATTTGCCAATGTTGTGTTTCATCGAATCAAATACCACCTCGACCACCTGAATACTGTATCCTCGCTACATCACCAAAATGCTCCGGACGACGCTGACGGCTCGAGTGCCGCGCTTCGCGCGGGCGCTGAGCGCCTCCCGCGATCTGCAGACGGAGTACGACTACCTCGTGATCGGCGCCGGCAGCGGCGGAATGGCCAGTGCGCGCCGCGCCGCCAGCTACCCGGGGACGCGCGTGGCGGTGGTCGAGCAGGCGCGGCTGGGCGGCACGTGCGTCAACGTGGGCTGCGTGCCCAAGAAGCTCATGTTCATCGCCGCGGATATGGGCCACAAGCTGCACCACGACCTGCTGCACTATGGGTTCGAGGACGCGGAGACTGGGGGCCGTCTGAGTCAGCACATGCGCTTCGACTGGGGAAGCTCAAAGCCAGACGCGACGCCTACGTACTGCGACTCAACGGCATCTATGAGAGGTGTGCAGACTGCAGGTAGGAATTGGTGCAGAGCTGGAACTGACATGGCTATGGCGCGGGGCTATTGCAGGAATCTGGTGAACTCGAAGGTGGAGTTGATCCGAGGCTCGGCCACGTTCAATGACAAAGGCAACGTGGAAGTGGACGGCAAGGAGGTGCTGGCCAAGAAGGTGCTGATTGCGGTGGGAGGCAAGCCGATGGTACCGGATATTCCAGGTACGTTAGATGATGCAGACGTGCTATGTGTGCCATGAGTCTGAAGTTGCCGTGTCGAATGAGCAGGCAAGGAGTTGTGCATCGACTCGGACGGTTTCTTTGAGCTGGAGACGTTGCCCAAGAAGGTCGCGGTTGTGGGCGCGGGATACATCGCGGTAGAACTGGCAGGTGTGCTCAATGCACTGGGCTCGGACACGTCCATTTTCTGCCGCAAGGAGGGAGTCCTCCGCACGTTCGATGTACGTGGGGTGAACATCAGCTCAACGGTCGATTTCATTTGATGAACTGTTTCTCCTAACCATAAATGTTGTTGTTGCAGGACATTGTGCGCACAACGCTAGAAGACGCCATGGCGAAAGACGGTGTGCATTTGCAGCCTCACAGCAGCATTGATCGCGTCGAGCGAGCGGCCGATGGCACCAAGACCTTGGTACTCGCTGACGGATCTGAGTTTACAGGCTACGACGTGGTGCTTTACGCCGCTGGCCGGGTGCCGCTGACTTCAAGCCTGCAGCTTGGCAAGGCCGGTATTACCACCGACAAGAACGGCTTCATCCAAGTAAATGAGTTCCAAGAGACGTCGAATGACAAGGTGCTTGCTGTGGGCGATGTGTGCGGCACGCCGGCTCTGACTCCCGTTGCAATTGCTGCTGGAAGAAGAATATCCGATCGTCTTTTTGGTGGCATGAGCGACGTCAAGGTCTCGTACGAGAACATTCCGACCGTTGTGTTCAGCCACCCTCCGATCGGAACGATTGGGCTGACGGAGAAGCAGGCTCGAAGCAAGTACGGTGACGACAACGTCAAGGTGTACACGAGCCGTTTCGTGAACATGTACTACGGTCTCATTAACGAGGTCGACGAAGCGGGACAGCCGAAGGACAAGCCTAAGACTGCCATGAAGCTCGTGTGCGCCGGCAAGGATGAGAAGGTGGTGGGGCTGCACATGATCGGCATGGCTGCCGACGAGATCCTGCAGGGCTTCGGTGTGGCGGTGAAGATGGGCGCCACCAAGGCTGACTTCGATAACTGCATCGCGATCCACCCGACTGCGGGCGAGGAGCTGGTGACGCTGGCGCCCTGGGGACTCAGCGGCCGAGAGCAAGCTTAGACTCGCATTGGTTTGAACCGAGGCGTAGAGGATCAGGCCCCGATAAAAGAGGCAAAGCAAAGCGCAGCAAAAAAGTTGGCACGTGGATGGAGGTCCAGGGCATTGCATCTCGAGAGCGCCGTCCTCACTGCAGTTGGTCCCTGTATAAACGCTCACGTCCTCCTACATAATTAAATTTCTCCTTTGGGACCACACTATTCTCGAAAAATGCTAACTGTAGCACGAATCTGCAGATTCTGCGATGGAGCCTCTATCATAGAGGTGAAAATCCATGCGACCTGTCCGAGTTGAAGTGGTCGGGCAAGACTTTCTCCTGCAGCAAGTTGCAGTGCCTATTGGCCGGCAGTTAGTGTTGAAAACTGTTGATACGAATCTTTGCGATCCAGCTGGAAAGAGGGGACGGGGAGACACCGACGCGGCCGACGTCGACGCCACCAAGGGACACGAGAAGAATTCTGATGCTTACGGCTGGAGCATGGCATGGCTTGGCGCCGCACTGTCGCACCTTGATACTCGCTTCCCAGCTAACTACTTTCATCATCAGCAGAGGTTCAAGTGCGCTCAGCAGCGTGCAGTCGTGGGTGCGGCTCAGCATAGTGAGATGCAAAGTGCCGCACAACTCGACACGTACGTATCCCTATTCGCCAAGAACGAATTATCAGAAAACCGTATCCCACTCCGAAGGCGTCCGGTTCTTGCACTTGGTCTCACTATGCCGGCCGACATGGCTTCAACGTCGCATTCCGGTCGACGTCACTGCTTCGTCATTCTCCCATTCTCGGCCCCACGCAGACCTCGACCCCACCCATGGCCAGCGACAAGCGAACGATCCTCTCGAGCAAGCGCGCGCAACCGCAGGAAGAAGGCGGCGCTGCGAGCCGCCAACCGCGCGCCGGCGCCGCCTACGCCCGAGTGCGACAGCGACGAAGACGCCAAGCAGAAGCTCCGGGGCTGGCCAGCTCCCGCCACGAGTCCACGACCAGCGACAAGAGCACGTCGCCTAGCGAGGAGGAGGACGACGGACTCGTGTTCGTGTGCCGCCCCACGATGCCCGACTTCTGCTCGGCCTTCATGCCCAAGGGCGAGGCCGTTTCGCGCAAGTCGTACGACGCCGACTGCAAGGCGTTCACGATGCGTGTCCCGGCCTTCCGAGAGACGCGCGAGGGCTTCGTGACCTACACCATTGAGCTGGCTACCTGTAGCGAGCCGCGTCGCAGCTTCCAGGTGGAGCGCCGCTTCTCCGAGTTCGTGGCGTGCGCTGTGGAGCTCAACAAGCAGCTCGCAAGCGGAATCTCGGCCCGCTACGGTGCAGAGCAAGGCGACGAAGAGAGCAAGAATGCTACCGAGGAACAGGAGGCGGACTTCCAGTGGGAGCTGCCTGCCAAGACGTGGTTCCGAGTGACGCAGCCCAGTGCGCTCGAGGAGCGACGCGCCCAGCTCGAGTGGTCGCTGGAGACGTTATTGCTGCGTCACGACCGTCGGCTGTGCAACCTGTCGGTGATCCGTGACTTCCTCATGCTCGACATCTTCGGGGTGCAAGTGGTGGAGCAGAAAAACCTCGAGCTCGCGCATCGCGAGTAATGAGGCTGGTTCGTTGCAATGACCGCTAGACGCAGACACCCAAACCGAAGCAAGCACACGAGCGAGCATTGCGAGTCGGACGCAGCAGTCCCAGCCTGCTTGGCTCTCCCTTTTTTATTCATACCGACGCAAACCCACACGAGTCGAAGAGAGCGCTACACCACCCCAAGACGAGAAGAAGAAACAAACAGCACATCACGTACACACACGAACTAGAAGGGCGCTCACGTCGCCGCAGCAGTGCACTGACTGCTCACGAAGTGTCCATTAGAAAAATATGTACGCAGACATCCGCCGAAGCAGGTAGTAAATAAAAAAACTCAACGCCTAATGCCCACAAGAGGCGAGGGCATGCAACCAGGCCTCAACCCGAACGCCGTGTTTATCAGCCGACACGCTCACTGTCGATCGACCATCAGAGTTTTCTGAAGCCGCTAATCATCAAGATGGTGTCCGCCCCGTCTCGGCCAATCACCGCCTCGGCATCCACTGGAGAGCCGTTACTTTATACCATGCGTCATTCCCGAATCCAGCTCTTGTCTCCAGCATGTCCTCGTCCGCTCCGTGGGTGGTGCTCAAGTTCGGCGGCACGAGCGTGTCCACCGCCGCGCGCTGGCGCAACATCTGCAGCCAGATCCGCACGCACCTGGCGTCGGCCGACGCCCCGCGCGTGTGGGTGACCATCTCGGCGCTCTCGCAGATCACCAACAAGCTCACGCGTGCTCTGGCCCTGGCCAGCGAACGCGGCAGCAGCCACGCCGAGCTGGCCACCAACATCGCCCTGCAGCACTTCTCGCTGGCCTATGAGGTGGGGCTGCTGCCGGAGCTGCCGGGCGTCGAGGGCAGCGTGGAGCTGCACGACCGCTGGCAGCAGCTGTGGCTGGACAGCGTGCTGAGCCACGGCGACGACGGCTCCACGTTCTCCATGTCGCCCATCGACCCGCTGCTGCCCAAGTCGCTGCACCCGTTGCTGGAGGAGCTCAAGAACCTCGTGCGGGTGCTGGAGGATTAAGCTCACGGAGGAGGCGTCTCCCCGAATTCAGGCGCGCGTGCTCGCCTTCGAGAGCTGCTGTCGACCCATCTGGGTCTCTGTATCATGGCACACAATGGACTCACGGATGTGGTGAGAGTGGATGCGCGTGACCTTCTTGTGAGCGACTCGGCCAGTGCAAAGTCTGAGGAGGACCGGTACTTGCAGGCCGAAGTGCTGCCTCGACTTGACCGGGAACAGGCCGAGGGTGCTGCGCATGGCAAGCAGGTGGTGCTTACGCAGGATTCGTCGCCAGCACTAGCACGGGCGCTACGTGTGTGCTGGGGCGCGGGGGCAGTGACACGTCCGGTTCGCTGTTCGCGGCGCTGCTTGGCGCGCAGAAGTACGAGATCTGGACGGATGTGCACGGGATGTTCACGACGGACCCTCGCTACGTGCGCAACGCTCGACTCATCAAGAGTCTGGACTACCGTGAGGCGCAGGAGCTTGCAGCCATGGGTGCCAAGGTGCTGCACCCGCGCTGCATCATCCCGGCTCAGTGGGGCAAAGTCCCCTTGAGATTCGCAACACGAACGACCCGACCGGCGAGAAGACCGTCATCCACCCGGCAACAGAAGCCGATAAGGCTGAAAGTGGTAGCCCGAAGATTTTGGCTGTGGTGAAGCGCCAGAACATGACGACGCTCAGCATCACGGCGTTCGATATGTGCGGTACATCGGGTTTCCTTGCGAAGGTCTTTGCTCCTTCGAAGCCTGCGGTATCTCTGTGGACCTGATCGCCACTTCTCAATTCTCCGTGACGGTAACGCTGGATCACATTCCCGGCGGCGTTGACGGTGCCCTGTTCTGTCAGCTGCTCGAGGCGCTTAATGAGCACTCGAAGGTACGCGTGTTCGAGGACTGCTCTGTGGTCTCCATTGTGGGTCGCGGTTTGCGCAAGGCGCTGGCGGAGCTCGGTTGTGTCTTCAACGTGCTCGAGAACTACGACGTACTGCTGTTAAGCGAATCTGCCGAGGACCTGAACCTGTCCTTTGTGCTCCAGCAGAAGGTAGCCGACGACATTGTCGCTCGTATGCACGGCTTCTTCTTCCCTGTTGATGAACAGGCACCAGCGGCTGGGGCAGTGAAGGCCGCACCCTCTGAAGCTAAGGCTTCTGCAGCACCACTTCCTCTTCACCCTGGCACAGTGCCTGCTACTAACGGGGAGGCTGTTGTCGCTGTGCCCGCTGCAGCCACAACATTTTTCCAGCAGGCCACCATCCGTCGATCGCCTTCGCGCGACTCGCTGTTTGGCCCTACATGGCAGTCACTTGATGCCGCGCAGGCAAACAAGACGGCCTAGAGACAGCATGTCGATTCCCAAGCAGGTTGGCCCGAAAGTGGACGCCTGAGCGGTTGTATTTCAGTAGATAGAGGTTTGCGACTCAGCAGTAGCTCTGCAGCCACCAGCACACGTGTGGCAATAGAAAGCAGGAGCATTTTGCTTCCCAGAGTTGTAAACGCCTGTTCAGTCGCTGTCGCTCTCGTCGTAGTCGTCATCTTCCTCAACCTCCAACGCTGCTGCAGATGGCGGTGATATCGCTTTTGCTCTCATACTACCGTCTTCACTGCTGTTCGCATCACCACTCTGTATCCGTTGTCCTCTAGCCTGCTCTGTTTTCGAAGGCTTTGAAGATGCTGTGGCTGTTCTCTTTGGTGCTGCTCTCGCCTTCTTTTTCGTTGGTCTGCCGCAAGACACACTCGTTAACAGCAGTTCCCAGCAACCAAACGACAAAAATCACTAAACTTCAACAACACTCACTTCTTGGTATCTGTCCTCAGCGGTCTCTTCTTGCCACGGGCAGGTTTGTGATACTTGGCCGCACTCTCGTCAATAGTTTCCATCTTTTCGTGTAGAAACTTGAGCTCTTCACTTGCCAGCACACATTTCTTCCTGCAGCAAAGCAAAAGGTAGCAGCGCTCGTCAAACATAGTAGAAGAGAAGCTGAGTGCAGAACCTCAAGCACATACAGTTCAACTGGCGTGAGTCCGTAGGCCGAATTCGCTGCCTGCCCCTGCATCCTCTGCGCCAAATCCCGCACTAAAAGCTGCACGGCCGAAGCTGCCAGTCCCGAAGAAGTCGTGTAAGCTCTTAACCATGTTGTAGTTTCCCCATGAACATGGGAACGTACTACAGCAGACCACGGCGGACTCGGCCACTTGGCCCATGTCCTTCTGCTCGCGCAGCAGCTTCACGCGGCCCTATCAACATCCAAATACAGACGCACTCTTCGTCAGGTTGCACGTTCGACCTCCAAGGCGGCAGTTCCGCCGCCCTCACTTTGAGCAGGTCGCGCTTGCTCATAACGGAACTGTTGGCTCCAAAAGGCTGCCAGGTTACGAAATTGTAACCCATGGTTACACCTCGTACCCCCAGCTCATCAAACGCAAATTCGCCGACGATGCCGCAGTGGAGTCGCCATCTGTGCGCCCTGCAGCATCACGCCCAGCGCCGCTCCGTCCACTACGGATCCACGTCCTGGCACCGCTTCTCCTCGTCTGCAGCTGCAGCTAGTGGCGACGCCGAGTTCGCTCTGGGCGTCAAGTACCTGCTGGGCAAAGCGCAGGGCGGCGGCGAAGTGGGCAGCGCGTCATCGGTGCACGGCGCGGTGCTGCACTGGACCAGCGCCGCCGAGCAGGGCCACGTGCGTGCGCAGGGGGCACTGGGCAGTCTGTACCTAAAGGGCCACGCGGGCATCCCGCGCAACGTGGCGCTGGCCTTCCGGTTCCTGCAGCAGGCGGCCGACGCCGGCCACGACGGCAGCTGCCACGAGATGGGGAAGCTCTTCTTTCAGGGCAGCGACGAGGTGCCGCTGGACCTGGAGAAGGCGCTGCACTACTGGACGCGAGCGGCGGAGGGCGGCCACCTGGCGGCCAGCTATGACCTGGCCTACATGTACGCGCAGGGCTGCACGTGCCGCAGGACGACGAGAAGGCTGTGCGGCTCTATCGCCAGGCGGCCAACAAGAACATGCCTGAGGCGCACCGAGCTCTGGGCAATGCGTGTTTGCACGGTCGAGGTGTGGCGCAGGATGCCAAGGAGGCAGTGACGCACTTCCGTCATGCCGCGGAGGCTGGCAACGCCCTGGCGCAGTTCGACTTGGGCGCGTGCTTCATGCTTGGACGCGGCGTGGACCAGGACTTCACCCAGGCGGCGCAGTTCTTCTTCCTCGCAGCGGAGGGTGGTGTCCCGCAGGCGCAACTTTGCCTCGCACAGCTTTTCGAGAACGGACAGGGCATCCCGGCGGACCGTGAGAAGGCTGTCCAGTACTACCAGTTGGCGGCACAGGGTGGTCTGCCAGAAGCTAAGCAGGCGCTGGATCGCCTCGGAGCCCCGCATGAGCCGGCAAAGTAGATGCGAGCGGCATACACTAAATAAACAAACATATACAACAAAATGAGACCCATCATGGTGGCGCTAGACGCCACTGCTCAAGTCGCTTGAAAAGAAAATGCTGGTGATTTTGCTGGTGAAAATTTCTTCCATTGAATGATGCCGAGACCTGCTTTCCTGAATCCGCCGCGTCTTCCTTCCTGACAGGACCACGCACACAAGTATTGAGAGGTGGAGAAGCGGGCTTCGACGACAAAATATGCCGGTGCGCTGAACAGAGGTCGAGCTGCGACGACAAGCCGGTTGGCGGACGGACGGTGGGGTGGTGGGTCATTACTTTATCTAGAGGCTAGCGGCGCAAACACGACGAAACGCAACGAAAATATTAATCCAGGAGACACGGTGACAGTGCAGCGACATAACCAGCCGCAAGACACACGCACACGAGATAAAAGCCACACCACCAACGGATAGTGCTGCTAGGAGCCCGTGGCTGTGGCTTGTGCTTCTAGAACGAATTCCGCGACCCAGTACCTGGCTTTTCTTCTGCTTGATTTCCGCCTCAGCAACGCTGTGAAGCCGAATGACGCTTGGCTGGCTCTGGTTGTACTTCTCGGCGCCCATGGACCAATCGTACGACAGCGTGTAAGCAAAGATATCCCCACGGGCATTGAATTTGCCGGTCGTGATTGACTGGTTGCTATTGGGAACGCATACATTGAGAGGAAAGAGTGAGTACTTACGACTACAAAATGACAAGACCAAAGGATCGCACCATTTGTTGAAAGTTTTGAGCTTCTGACGAGCATCCTTGTCCCAGAAGCAGAAGGTGCCGTCGCCACCAGTAGTGGCAAAGGTGCCGAACGGGTGGAACGCAATGTTGCTCACGGGGTAAATGTCCGATCCGTCGCGGTGGCACTTGAACGCAAAGTCGTTCCTGTAAAGTTAAGTCACAACGCAATTCCCGTTAGTACAGTTTACGCTCCCCACTCTTAAGCGGTAACCCACCTCTTGTCCTTGTCCTCGACGTGCTGGATAGCACAGCGTCCCTCGATCGAGCCAATGGCGAAACCAGAAGCGTCAGGAAAGCACGCAATCGTCCGTGTTTGGAACTTCAGGTTGGATTGGATAGTCTTGTAAATCTGCGAGGGTTTGCGGATGTCAAACACGTGAATCTGACGGTCCGCCGTAGCCACAACTAGCAGCGGATGCTTCACATCCATGGCGTAGCAGCGCTCCGAAAGCTGCACCGTGGCCATGGGTGTCGGCGATCGAGTGTCCCAGTACTTAAGCGTCTTATCCCAACTGCCGGTGGCTACGCAGTTGGCCTCCTGAATGGCGGCGATGCTGCGGATCGGCGCGTCGTGCTGCCATTTTCAACCCGTTCAAGAGTACGATGTCAGTCTCTGCTCCACAGCGTGTGAACCTGAGCAATAGCCACCTACCGCAGCAATCTGCTGGCCCTGTGCCGGGCCGTTCAGCACCCACATCTTGGCCGTCTTGTCGCACGAGCCCGAGAACACGGTGCTTCCGTCCTGTAGCAGCAGCAGCAGCCAGAGCCGCATCGCAATCCATCAGCAGACGATTCCAGAGATAAACAAACTAAAGAGACCGTTGAGCTTGTAGGCGCGCTCACCCCGCTGAAGGCTGTGCAGAGCACTGGGCCCTCGTGCGCGATCTGTGCCTTGGCCACGGCGTTGAACTGCGTGCCTTGCTGCTGCACCTCCCAGCAGCGCACGTAGTTGTCCCAGCTGCCGCTCACGAGCATGTTGGACGTGGGGCTCCAGGCCAGGTCCTGAATGCCATCGTTGATGCTCTCTCCGATGGTGTAGTCATTGTTCGGGTTCAGGTACCCGCCGGCCTGCGCAGGCTGTCCAAACGACATGCTCTCCAATGTTGCTTCGGGCGGGAAGGCGGAATGATGCGTCGGTGGGTGGCTGCACACATTGGTGTTCTGTACACCACCTACATTTGAAGAGCATATTACATTTGTAAAACAATCTGACGGGTTATTCACTTTATAGCATTTTTCGAAGTACACGTAGCGGCTGAAGTGATGGCGGGCGCCGATGGCGCGACGCTCAGGACAGGCGCGTGCACTTGACGCTGGAGCAGAAGGCGAGACTGCGCGAGTTCCTGGCAGACAATCCAAACCTGCCGCAGTTCGCAGTGTCCGACTGGATCCTGGAGCACTTCCACGTGCGCCTGGGCCGCAGCACCATCTACCGGATCCAGGGCGCGCCCGAGGCCACGTTCACGACGGGGAATCTGCACCGCAAGAAGCGGCGCCGCGTCAAATTCCCGAACTTTGAGCGCCACCTGCTGGAGTTCTACAGCGCGCGGCGAGAGCAAAAGCAGGACGTCTCGGACGACGAGCTGCTGCGCCAGGCGGCCGAGTGCCGCGCCGCCTGCGGCATCACTGACACGGAGCTCAAGCTCTCAAATGGATGGCTCTATCGCTTTAAGGTCCGACACCAGCTCACGAACGTCCCGCCGCAGCCCACGACAGTTGATACAAACGTGGCCGGTGACAGCAGCAGAAATGATGCAGCAAGGGTGACCCACAAGCAGCAGCCGGATCCACAAGTGGGTGAAGAGCAAGCGAGACTGGCAACGGCGTTGGACACGGTGACCATTGCTGCACAAGCACTTACCGTTGTGAAAGCTCCAGGCCATTTTAATTGGGAGCCAACGGCAGCATTCCAACCGGCACACTTTTCAATCGTTGATGATGGCGTGCTCGTTACGCACGCTGGAGTGTACGAAGTTAGCATCCACGTGAGGCACACCGCTCCGTTGCAGTCGGGCTCACCTCCTGCGTGTGTTTTTAAAGTGTATTGTGGAGATTGCGTCGTAGGGAGGTGCGAAGCCCCTGCGGACGTACAAAACGACATTGCCACTAGCATTTGGACGGTGCCCAGCTTGTGCGTCGCTGCTCGGTCGGTGTTGCGAGTGGAGTTTCTCGCCCCTGGTTACGCCTTCACGAACAGCAGCCTCGTAATACATGGGAAGAGTAGGTAGTAGCCACTACTACAGCCGAAACCCGGCAGAACTGCTGAAACTGCCGGAGTTGCATGCTCAAACGTGATTTTGGCGTTGCTCACAGTGCGAAGAACCAGCATTACTTTATCACTCGTTCAACAATCTCATCACGAGTCGACTGTCGCTAAAGGTAGCACCTGGCGCATGGTACTCGACGCGGACAACCGTATGTGCTGGTAGCGAACATTCAAGTTGCAGCACACTAAGCGCTCGGCCGCCATCGCTTCGCACCGAACGTTCACATTGGCCCAGCAAATCCACCCCACCCCATACCTTGAAAATGACCGGTGAAGATCTTGTCTGGACTGCTGAGTGCTGAAGCTCCACGTTGAGCTGGTATGTGGCATTGCGCAGTACAGCAACGCCGTCAATGTCAACAGAAAAGTAGTCATCATGCTGCATCCCGCTGTGTGGTTTCCACTTCACAAAACCCACAGCTGCCATCGAGCGCACTGCTGTTGCTGAGAGATATGTAAGCGGTTGGATAGCATGTACATTCCTTGCCGTTACGAGCGTCGCTACCGTAGTGGAACCACTGTTCATAGAGTGATCCACTGAGCTGCTCATATCGCGAAAGTCACCCAAGCCTGTCGCTTCGCTTTGTAGATATCTCCCACCACCACCGCTATCTGCTCTCCTTTCTGGAGCTGCTGCACCGACTGAACGCTCGTCACGACCCCGTGCTCTACAACTTCTCCGCTGCGACGTTCTTGGCTTCCGTTTGACATCGTCTGCACCTGCTTCTTCTAACTCCACGGGCACCTCTTCAACTTCCAACCCTGTGTGCATCGCTGCATACTCGCTGGTTCTCTCTCCTCTGGCCTGCGGGGCAGTGCGCAGGGTGTGTCTCTCCTTGAAGCGATACAGCCATCCATTGGACAGCTTCAGCTCCGTCTCCGGAATCCTGTGACGCTCTCGCAGCTCTGCCGCAGCTTGCAGAAGAGCCTCGTCCGACAGCGCCGTTCCTCGCTCTCTGTTCTCCTCGTAGAAGGCCAGCACGTCTCTCTCGAGCGCCGGGAACTTGACGCTCCGCCTCTTCTTCTGGCGCGCGTTGCCTGCGAAGGAAGCGGCTGGCGCGTGGCTGATGCGGTAGAGCGTGGCGCGCCCCACCGTCACGCCAAAACGCTCCTGAACCCAGTCGGCCACGCCCGACAGCTGCAGGTCTGGGTGCTCGCTCCAGAAGGCTTTGAGCTGCAGCTTCTGCGCGTTGGTCAGGAAGGTCCGCAGCTTGGGCGTCGGCGTCGGCGACATCGCGCCGATGTATTAATATAAATTCGGATCTTATTGTGAATTCCGGCCAAATTTGGCGATCTGGGCCAATTCTATGCTCAAGTCAAAACCGAACCAATACAAATCCAAGTCATTTTGCGGATCGCCCCACACCCCAATTGGGTACCACAGTAACCTCTCTTCTAAGTGCGACTCACTGCTATTAACAGTTTTGTATGGCTCGGGCGATTGGCGGGTCGGGCGATTAACCAACTGCCCAATCCAGTTTTGAGTAGAACCCACAATATCACAGCGAGACCGAGTGAGATTTGTGCGGTTACAACTTGCCTCTAACCACTGGTGTTACACAAACTAAACGCCTATTATTTTTAGGGAGCTCTGATTACGTGTAACGCCCCAGAAACGAACTGGGAAAGCGACGTCAGCAGACCTTCCTCTCTCCTCTTGTGGCCCATGTGCAGCTCCTTCCTCCAGGCAGCGACGGCCGTGGCCCTGGCCGTCGCCTGCGTCTGCGCCTCGTCCGAGCCCTCCGACGTCTCGCAGACGCGAGCAGCAGGTAGCAACACGCTGCTCCTCTCCTTCCTTCTCTCAACTGCTTGTGCCCTCCGCTGACTCTCGAAATGCTCCGTTTTGCCCCCTCGAAGCAGACGCGTTGGCGCCTCCGTCCCCACTGGTGGAAGCCCTGCGACGCCACACCGACAACGAAGCCGTGCGCGGACTGAGCGACGCCGCGCTGTCCCCGTTCGTGCCGCGAGCCGAGCGGCGAGACGCGCTCGTCCAGCTGGGGGACATGTATTTCTACGGCAACAGCTCGCTGGACACGAGCGTCAACGGCACGTTCGCCATGAGCCTCTACGCGGAGGCCGCGGCCTTGGGCTCGCCGCGCGCGCAGTTCCACGTGGGGTTGGCGCACAGCTACGGGCTGTGGGGGTCCCGTTGGACGAGGCGACGGCTTTGACCAATTACTACTTTGCAGCTTTGGGTGGAGACATTGGGGCTGCGATGACATTGGGACACAAACATCTGCTGGGACTGGGAGCGCCTAAGAAGTGCGAATCGGCTGTGCGTTACTACGAAGTGGCAGCTAATGAGGCGGTGGCGAGACGGGAGGAGAATGCCAGCAAACCGGCGATCTACGATCTCCCTCATCGACGACTTAAGACGGTGATGGAAACGCAGCACAAGAGGAATTTACCGGGTGATAGTGCCATCGTGGATTACTATCAGTTCTCGGCGGATAAGGGCGAGCCGGACGCGACGTTAAACTTGGCGACGTTGTACTTTTACGGGGCGCGTGGATTGACACAGGATGTGGAGCGAGCAGCAGTGCTCTTCCAGAAGGCGTATGATCTGGGAGCCAGCGGAGGAGCGTATCATCTGGGACACATTTACAACCACGGTATTGGAGTCCCCCAAGACAATGCCACGGCATTCAAGTACCTGCAAGAAGCCGTAAACGAGGGGAACACAGCAGCACAAAACGAATTGGCGCACATGTATTTGGTTGGTAAAGGTACTGCTCCGGATGAGGAACAGGCTGTCGATTTATTCAAATCTGCGGCCAAACAAGGAAGCATGGAGGCGTTCTACAACCTGGGTGTGCTACACATGCGCGGTGGCGGCTCGAAAGGCACGGTGGTCGCTACAGAGCACCCCGAGTATGAGGTGGCACATGGGTACTTCCAGGTGGCTGCGCACCAGGGACACACTATCTCAAGCCATAAGCTTGGGCATATGAGCCTTCATGGTATCGGCACGACCCGCTCGTGCAAAAATGCTGCGGAGTCGTTCAAGATGGTAGCGGAGCGTGGCGAGTGGGACCGTGTGCTTTCCCAGGCGTACAAAGATTTTAAACGCCAGGATTACGAGGCAGCTTTCATGAAGTATGCCGTGATGGCACAACAGGGATATGAAGTTGCGCAGCACAACGCGGCTTATCTTCTGGACTACGACTTTCTAGCGCCGTCAGTTTTTCGCCTGCGCTATCGTTCATGGCTTCCGGTACGGAGCTTGAGGAGGATGTAGTGGCTTCGACTGCTGTTATGCTATACAAGCTGGCAGCACATCAGGGAAATGTGGACGCCAACCTCAAGATCGGCGACTACTATTACTACGGCAAAGGGGGCCACCCCGTTAACTTTGTCAAGGCTAGCGCGCACTACTCGTTGGCCAGCAAACGCTCCAACGCACAGGCTATGTTCAACCTCGCGCTCATGTACGAACACGGAATCGGTGTGGATCAGGACTTTTACCTGGCCAAGCGCTTCTTTGACAAGACACGCATTGCGCACAGCGATGCAAATGTGCCGGTGACACTTGCGCTTTGGAAATTGCGCGCACATGGCGCTGCGGTCCTGGAAGCGGTGGTGGGATGAGCTCGTGGGCAACATCCCGCCATCCAAGTACAAGAAAAACTCCCCTTACTCCTTGTCATCTGCCTCGAACGCCGCGCAACAAGACAAAACAGCGGACGGCCAGGCATATATAATTTCTCTGTTAGAGAAGTGGTGGCCTGGCGATGCTAACATGAGCACGGAGACTCTGCTGCGCGACACATTCAGTAACTGGCGCGAGGTGCTGCAGTCCGACAACTTTCTCATCTTTGTTCTGACGGTCGCGCTTGGAGTCGTGCTCTACATTCGCTCTGAGCGGCACTATTTACAAGCACCCTGCAGCAGCAGTAATCCAACGTCAGTAGAAAAAAGATGAAGCAGAGCAAAACGGAAGCCGATCAAATGGCCACAATGGTATGATTATTGCATTTAATATGCTGTACTTGTCGTGTTCTTGCTTTCACTACTGCAGGTCCAGCGGTACTGGCACATCGTGCTGCTGGAGGCGCTGCAGCATCTCTTGCTGGTCTTTCAGCGTAGTTTTAAGTTCGTTCATTTCGGTCTCCAGCTGCAGAAGGCGCCTCTCGCTGTCATCTGCACGTTGTTGCTCGTGTTTTAGAGCCTCCACAACGACGGGAACTAAGCGCGCATACGCCACGTATTTGAAGCCAAGTGAGTCGGTGGACACGACTTGCGGAACTACTCTCCACTTCTTGCGCTATGAATCCTAGCTCGCGTCGATTGTTCAACGAGAACTTGTTTGGAAACTCTTCGGTGTTGTACGCGTACTCGACACCTCGCAATTGTGCGACGATCTGGGTAGCATTAGAAATTTGTCGGACATCGCGCTTGAAGCGCTCGTCCGATGCGTCCACGTAGGCACCAGAGCCCATGACTTGACCATCTACTGTGACACTTGCTCCAAAGAA